>JAUZND010010975.1:0-29021 GCA_034780555.1 Coelogynopora nodosa | reverse complement strand
ATGTAACTTTTTTATTATTTTTTCAAATTTAGTAAATGAGACCATTTTGAAACCAGCATCACCTAATATAACTTTTTAAAAAATTTAAAAATTAAAAATTTGAATTTAAAAAATCTCACTGAAGTACCTAATTGTATATTACAATGTCTAAGACAGATTTAAATTAAAAAATATATTTTTGTTGTCATAATCATAGAATACATTGTCATAGAATAATAAGGTTATAATTTAAATATATTTAAAATAAAGTCTACTAAAGTAAAACAAGAAACATTTGACTAAATCATAAATATGAATATATATTATATTTAAAGATTATAACTTATAAGTATATGACTAAAAAAAATGTTTTTGACTTTATAACCTTATCAGCAGTTTATTGGTTTATATATTTTATCATTATTTCCCCTTAGTTTAGTATTTGAATAATTTAGTTATATATAGTTACACTGCTATTGGTAGATATCCTCATATGATAATACATTTAATTAGCTAAACATAATGTGTAACTTTAAACCCTCAATAGCAGTTTACTGATTTATATGTTTAATATATATTTAAGCATTGTTTTCTCCATAGTTTAGTTATAAAAAATATAAGCTGTCATTTGATTAAAGAAGTTTAAGTTAATTTTATATTTAACAATTAAATTATCATTACATTTGAGCCAACTGACATCAATTTTTGTACATAATAGTATGATCTGCTATTAGTAAATATTACATGATAAATAATAGGGTAACATTATTTATTATATTATTATATTAGTTATTTAAATAAAAAGATGTTAACAATAATAATTATATACAGACTATAAAACATTTACTGACTCTAGGTTAGGTAATATAAATTGAAGTAATTCAATTTTAATATCTATGATCTTAAAAGTAAATATGTTTTTAAATATACTTTCACATTGTCTACATATTCAAAATTTGTATTAAATATATTCCCATATACGCAAATTGTTTTATATACCTTTATATTTTTTACAATCTGAATAAGTATAGTTATATGCTGTTTTTGGTACTTCTTTCTTTTTTGAGTAAGAGTTAGTAAACAGTTTTAATAAGACTGATGAGTATAGTAATATTTGATGAATCCCTTAACAAGATTTCTTAAAAGTGTCACATTTACCTCCTTATAAGATTTTCCATATTTTTAGGATATCAGCATGCTACAGATTTTCTGAAAGCATTTTGTGAGTTATTAGAATCTGTGTGTCTTCAAAAAATTCGATCTGTTATTATGGATGGAAAAGGAAAAAGGAAAGCAAACTGCCCAATGCATTAAAGAGGTTATGTGAGGAAGAAGTGCAAGCAGCAGAATTGGTTAAATCTCTGACAAAACAGTGCAAAACTATGTAGTGTTACTTGACTTAATGACTACATGTATTATTATTAATTATCACTATATTATAACAATATCAATATAAAATTTATCACTATAGTCTAAGCAATAGGAGAGTGAACATTGTTTTATGATATTTATATGTTGTGTATTCCTATGTAATTTGATATGCTGGTTTGAAATCCATTGGAGGCCACTCTCTACCTTTGTAACATTTTTCTGTATAAGTGATTGATTATGTCATCACATCACAGAGGCCACTCACTAACTAGTTAGAATTTTTTATGTTTGTTCTTAAAAAGACTCTTATAGACTATCATTTAAGCAGTAATAAAAATATAATCAATAATGTGTGTTTGTGTAAATACGCTATGAGATATCTTTTTATATATTTTTTATAATACTATACATGTTTTTCTTTTTTAAATCCTTTTTTGAGAGGAACAGTCTATTTTATTGTTGTAAAGTAATTGAATTATTGATGTTTTGAATTATATTATTTATTGATTATGTTTGAAAATACATTATAATTCAATTTACATAATATGTGATTATAATTATTTTTAATAAGTGGCAGCACAGTTTAATACAACATGTTATTTTCCACCTCTTATTTAATACTAAAGTTGTTTATGATTAATTAATTTGAAAATAGACATCAATAATTTATATTTGTTGATAATTTAAGAAAATATTGTTAAATACTTTAAAATTACAATATTTTGTGAACACTTTATCAATCTTTGAATTGTATAAACTTTAATGTAATGTTTAAAACTATTTAAGAATTTCTGTTCATCTGACATGTGATATTGGCTTTAATTAAATATATACTATATGGTCAATATAAAAAATAACTCTAGTTTTATCCCATACATTTTTTTTCTCTCAGTTATGCCATCATAACTTGCTGGCTATATAATTAGTTACTCCAATTCCTCCTCAAATTGATTATTATTCATCATTAATGTTATGTTTCATTATTATAGATATACATATCTATATTATTAATTGTGCAATATTTTCTGTGCTGGAGATATTTTAAAATAATAATTACAAATATATTTTATAATAATATTCAATAATATATTTTTAGATAAAGGTTTATGCTTTAACTATATTAGTATCAGATGCTATTGAAAGCATATTTAGTTGAAAGGAAGCATGGTTAACAATTATCAAATTTTCATTTATTCTATATATAGTCAAATATTCCCTTAATTTTGTACATTATTGTACAGTTATTCATAGTGCTTTTAAATAATTTAGATTAAAATTTCTTTGAACACATGCTTTGTGAACTATTTATTTTTTGAGAATGATGTGCTTAGATTATATAGAAACCATATAGTTATCAGTAATTTAAAAAAACCAACATAAACTCAGAGTATCCAAAGGAGTATGTGATATTGAACGTTTCAGTCTAAAAGCTTTGAATACTTTTTGATACAGACATATTTGTAAACATTTATGTTCTTATCTCATTTTGAGTCATAGGTAAGTACTGAGAATTTCTGAATTATAGTCTTAGTTAACTTTAAGTAGTGAATGCTCAATTACTGGCTGGTATTTTGATCCTATCACATGGTGCATCTATTTTTAATATATTATCCAGACTAATATCAACCATTGAAACATATTCTAACATTGTTTGTTTTTAACCAAATTTCAAATTTACTATATTAAAACTATGCAATTTTATAATTTTAGATTGTGAATATATATTTCTGGTTTAGCTTTTCTATAACCATATATCCATTAAATATATATATTAGTACTATTTATGTATAAACAGTTCCTATTTAATTTGTATGCATCAGTTTATTTTAAATTGTTACTACTTATTTTAATATATTATTGTATTAAACAATTATGTTGCAGTTATTCAAGCAGTTGGGGAAAAATTGGTTAATCTCAGACAACAAGTTTTTGCAACTGCTACTATCTACTTTAAGAGATATTACAGCAGGTAAAATAACAAGCAAGTATATATTAATGTCATGTGACTTCTTCTTAACTTCTTTATTATGTAATTACTACTATATCTATTTACTAATAATATATATAAGAAGTAATTCAATATAATAGCTAATATAACCTAGTCAATCTAAGTAATTTATTTAACCACTTACTAATCTAATATGTTTTTCAAATAATTATTACTACATTTAATGATATATATATGATTAATGATAAATGGTCCCCATAGTTTTGGAAAGTTTTGAAATAAATATCTTAAAGTGTAAATAAAACATTTTATATAGCATTTTCATATTAATTGTTTTATATTAATTATTGAAATATACATATTTCATATTGTTACATCTATACATATTGTAAGTGTTTATGAAATAATAAACACTTATTTTTATTTAATTTTATCAAGATATTCACTAAAGACAATTGATCCATGGTTAATGGCTCCTACTTGCCTATTTCTTGCATCAAAAGTTGAGGTATGTTTCTTTCACATCATTAAAAAAATTGTCTATTGTAAATTTGGAGCATTTATAGTATTTGTTTCCTTCCAAAATATTAAACAAATTATATGAATGAAAACTAAAACTTCTTTTAATAATTATTTATTCTTTTAATAAGTATTAATTTGGTTTATCAAGTGCGGAGTTAGGCAAATGAAACATATGTATATGATTTAAGAATTATTATCAAAGTACCTACATGATCAACATACACAGTAGGCCCTAAAGTAATATACAAATTGTTGCAGATATATCACATGATTTGCGAACTATCATACTATAAAATTATAAACAAAATATTGTTTCAATAAGTTTTATTTAAATGTTGTATTAATATGAACATATTAACACATATTAATACAACATTGTATTCTGACACGTTTCTATGGTTATTTATAAATTACCCATTTTAGGAATTTGGTGTTTTGTCACAAAAGAATCTTATAAATACATGCAGCAGTGTTGGTAAGTAAAGCTTATTGTAATAATAATTATTAGTAGTAATATTACTGTTATAATGGATATTAATATTTATAATAATGAACATAGTAAATCAAAAACCAAAAAATTTGACTTAATACAATGAATTATATGTAAATCACAGAAAAAGTACTTTTACCTGTTGTATACATTTTTAATTCACACAAATGTTGCTTAGTTTATTGTTATAACATTTAAAAGTAATTATAAAATATTATTAATATGGATAATAGTTACACTAATTTAAATTAAATAATATTTTTCAATATGCAATAAAATATAACGTTCATTAACATTTAAATTGATAATAAAATATAATTGATTGCTATATTTCAAATTAGACACATTAAAAACATCGACATTATTGTATCGACAATTTTACTGTGATTATCCATGTTACCTTTCAATTTAATAAGCAAATGTTTGTCATTTTTTATCTCATCTTAGTACTTATCTTTTATTTTTTAAGTTAAGCTATCCAGTTATGTTTTCTATATTTTTTATTCAGTAAAAGCTCGTTACAGTGCATATCTTCGAAATTATCCATATGGACCTCACGATATTCTTGAGTGTGAATTCATTCTTTTGGAAGTGATGGTATGTATTCTGGATTCAGACATTTATTATTGTTGTTTAGCATAAATATTAGAGTTATGTTTATACATTATTGTATTATAATAACTCAACTTGGTTAAAATTAATTTTGTAAACATATGGACATTCCTGTTAATTTCAAAAGGTAAATTATGATTTTAAGCGGTTTGTTACATGACAAAAGTCATTACGAAAAGAATTTGTCACAATATGTAAATTGTTTTCATAACATGGTGCTATTTTTTAAATACATTGCTTTGCAAGTATTTTTCGAAATGTTAAATACACTGTTAACTATTTTTTTGTTATATTAATCCCGTCTTAACGAAATTGTATAATAACATCCAAAAACAATTTAAACTAAGACTTGCCAACTGTCCTGCTTTGACCAGGTCAGTAGCTGATTATTATCGACAAGACGTTTAGAATCTAATTCGACACTATTTCTGGAGATTGTGTTGTAGACTGCTAGCTAATAAAAAGTATATTTTCGAAAAAATTAACAAATTTTGAAGTTTTTTGATAGTTCTCATATTCGTAGGCTACTTTATAATTTATTGTCAATTACTACTGTTATTTTTGCGTTTAAATCTCCAGGACTGCTGCCTAGTTGTTTATTTACCGTATCGATCTTTGACCCAGTTTTGTGATGACCTTGACTCATCTATCCAAGATGCTGTTCAACCACTTGCTTGGTGAGTTTGAAAGTGATATAAATGTGTTATTCCCTAATGGTTATTGAAAACGTATATGTTTTTATTAGTGAATCACTATATTCGTCAGTGATAAAAAATTATTGCTAAAATATAATATACCTAATCTTTTTTTCATTGGTCCATATGTGACTATCGAAATATGACTAACACCAATGTTAAAATTTTATTAAAGGCGAATCATTAACGACAGTCTACGAACCGATATCTGTCTGCATTACCCGCCCTACATGGTCGCATTAGGTAAGCCACTTGATTGATTCAAAAACTGTACCGTGGTAATGTCATTTTGATATCATATTCAAGTAATAAAGTTATATATTAACATATTATCAATTAGGATTTGACGTTGGTTTTGTAATACTTAAAATATTTAAAATAATTTCTGTATAAAATAGTTTTATTTATTTGTTGATCTATATCGGTGATAATTGTGTTCCATTTTTATCATTCAATTAGGACCCCATATTTTCATATTCGAACCGGTATTGAGGCGAGAGTGGATTATGGCAATGTTCCACTGGAGCTGGCTCTAGTTTGAGGGACGAAACTGCGTGAAGGGCGGAAAGCAGCTGGTTTTCCTTAGGAGAAAATCTTCTTTAATAGTGTTTTTCGGTATTGGCGGCGTATAATTAAGTTAAACTATCCAAGGGCGTCTAACATGGGTGCTGAGGTAGAAAGTGGTATTACCAAAAGCACCGTTCTAAATACAAAGTTTAGTGCACTTTCCAGTCATTGGAGTGAAAATGCCAAGACCATAGCATCACAGTAGTCCCACAGGGGATAGACGGAACGGTTGACAAGGGATCTATCTGCGCTTGCAAACACCCAGGTAGGATATCTGGAATATCATTGGATCTCGCAAATTCGTGCTCTTGATCGACGTGTGTGACGTTGATGATTAGATATGCTCATCCCATTTTAAATGATTGGTGACGGTTACACCTAATATGTTTACCGAATTGTGGTTTAGAGTCTATAATGATTTGGTCAGAAATATTCTACGTCCTGACGTAGTGATTAAAATAACTTGTGTTTTGTGATCGGCCTGTAATTGACTGGTAGTATGCGTGACCCTTTACATTTGTAGATAGGAGAGACATCTGTCGTTTTCCATTGCTTAGGTAAGATTCCGTTGCAGAGGCTGGTGTTAAAAAGATGAGCTACATGGGGTGTGACGAATTTAGAGCACACTTTTAAAACTCGTGGAGGTATGCCGTATGGAACTGTATTTTTGTCTGAATTCAAGTTATCTGTACATTTTTCAATTAGAGTTACTGTTATTTGGGTGAAGTTAAAAACATTTACGCCTGCATTTGTTGTGTCTTGCACTATCGGAGATGAAGGTGTTGCTGATGATTTGCTCGGGTACAATTGGTCAACGATTGTGCAAAAGTGCGCATTGGTCGCATTAGGATCAATGCTAGATTGTGGAGAGGTGGACTTTTGCCGTCACAGGATTGTACTGAGAAGTTTCCAGACTTTCTTTGTGTCACCTTTAGTTCCCGCCAGACCATAAGCGATGGAGGATTTCCTATCGGATCGAATGGATGATACTACTTTGTTACGCAGTTGTTTAAATAAGTGAAGTAGGTGAGGCGATCTTCCTGCGGCAATGAGACCACGAGTTGCTAAGGTCCTTTAGTTGATATCGTAAGGGTTTATGTTAGTCCTGTGGCTCTATAAGACATTTGCGTTGTGTCCGTATCTGTCAAGTAGAGCAAGTTTTTACAAGTATTACTTGGTGTACTGAGTGTTTTCATTCGCTTAATTTTTTTTAATGTTCTACATGGTTATGCCTGTTTCCTAAATATTAAGAAATATTTGTAAATAATAATTTAGTTGTTCATATGGTTTTTAATGCCACAAAATTTGATTTGGTTTTAATATGTACCTTCGCTATCACTCAAAAATATTCCTGACATAATTTGCCAAAAGTTTAAAATAGTGCATTACAAGTATAAATAATATTTATTACAAAGCTATTTATTTTTTAACTATTTTTATGACGCCCTGTTGAGATATCACCAATTTTAAGCCTCAGTTCGTCTTATAATTAATCGGAAGTTGATGATGAGTTTCCTATCTTTTTTATTTACTTTAAATCAATTGCTGATGCAGTAACATTCTATTTCAGCTTGCCTTCACATGGCCTGTGTAATAGCTCAGAAATCGGAGGCTCAGTCCTGGTTTGCAGAACTTTCCGTTGACATGGATAAGGTAATTGACCAATAAGATACTATTCACATAGTGTGATACTATCATACAATAAGTTATGTTAGCAGAATTTGATAACTTCTCCCTTGGATCATTCTTCTTCCGTACATTTTTAAATTGAAGAAAATGAACTAAGCGCATGACAGATACATAATCATCTATATTACTAAATTTCTTTTAAATAATTAAAATTTGGTTTAAAAATTGTTTTAGTCGTACTTGTCATACGTATAGTAAACAACTCATTTACGATATTTTGTTGGATCTAAATTCTCTGGATATTTACAAAACAACGCTAGTATTATAATATACAAGCTCCTGTAAAGCAGGAATAACTACAATCTACGATTTCGTATTTTTCTAATCATTTATGTTTTTGTGATACTAATCCAATAATTTTTCTTCGGTTTGAAATTCCTTACTGATAATGATCTTAATAATAATATTGATGTTTAACATATCAATGTAGTAATATTAATATTCTGTGTAATTTGTTGGTTAATATCAATTATAATTTTTAAATACTATTTGATTTGAGAACTGATCAAAAAAATTTGAGGAAACTGATCTACATTTGAAAATTTGAACCGTTTAGTGAAATCACATGACCCGTATCTAAATATTACACTAAATATATCAAACAGATGTGTTCAGAAAATAAATTTAATAGAAATCGATTTATTGGCTTAATATTTTACTACTTTTAATTATACAATTGGTAACATTCCCTACCTATTTACGTATTAATTGGTATTATTATAGGAAATTTTAATACAAAAATAGATTTAATAAATTGTATTAAAAATAACCTTCTCTTCAATCTTTTTCAAATCCATTTTTAAAATTATTCTAAAATTTAATATTACATTTGTACATATTTATAACTGGAAGTGCTTTATTTACGAATTTTTATTACTGCGTCAAAACTATCTGAATCTAAATTAAATTTATACTTGTTATAGTAATCTTTTTCTATATTACTCACATTTTCACAAGTAAATAAAATAATTAATAAAAAATAAGTTTTCTCTGTAGCATTATTTTGTAAAATTAGATAGCAATAAATTAAACAAAATTAACATTTTATACGTCAGAATAGAGCTTTTTATTATTAACATATATCTATTTATTTTTTTAAATTTTACATAATCTTATTTGAAATTAATTTATAAAATGACTGAAATTAATCAATAAATGTTTTATTTTGCTACATGTTTGTGTCGTGTTTTTCAATGTTGTGTGTACAATTATTAGCACGCACGTTTGTATAATTTCTATTTTATTATTTTCATTAATGTTTCACTAATCAAAGATGTTTTGATGACTCTTAACTAACAATTATTCTAGATTCTTGAAATCAACAAGCAACTTCTTGCTCTCTACGAACTGTGGAAACACTTTAATGAAGAATCAGAAATGCATGCACTGTTAGAGAAAATGCCGAAAGCGAAGCCCCAGTCGAGGATCGAGTAAGATGATTTTTAATGTGATCTACAATTATTAAGAATGAGTATATTCTGAATTTGAAGAGCAATTACTAATAATGAAAAAGCACCAGGCTGTCTTTTATTAATTAGAAATAGTTTTCGTAGTCAAATATATTTAATTAAATATACATTATATTTCCTCTTTTATAAATAAAAGTTAACACTACTTCTCATAAATATGGCGTTTAATTCTTTCTGGTTATAATTGGAATATCTATACCCCCCTCGCTCCCACTCATTAAATAACATACTTAAAATAAATACTGTATAATTTGACCAGAAGTTGGTCGAAATTAATATTTTTAATTAAAAAATAATTGCTAGGCATTTATGTAATTTAAGATATAAGGCCCGTTTCACAAAAACTTAAATTACATTACATTATCCCCCCCCCCCCCTACGAATTACCGTTGACCGCTTTATGTTCGGTTGATAAATATAGACCATGATTCTATTTCAATGCGAAAATCCATTATTGGAGACAGACACAAGCCTGTGTGCTTCGAATATACATAGCTCAGTTGGAATGCAAATTTCTGCAGTCTATCAGATTCATACTAAGAAATAGAATGATGTTCTATATTTGTCGATGAACATAGGAAACTTCGGATAAGATTTCATATAAGGGCCGAGTACGACGCCTCTTTTAACCGTTAATTATTGAAATAATTATATTTTATTTATAGTAATTTTTTTGGTCATTCATTAATTTGTATTATTATTTTATTAAAAATAGCCATTTGAATACTAGTGAAGAGTGTTCGGCTCCCATTTAACCGAGGACAGTCGCTCAACCACACGTGATTATTTGCGTTGAACCCATTAGTTGTGTCTATCAACTGTATTGTATACCTTCTGTTTGTTTTAGTCGATTGTAAAAATGATATAATATGACAATTCAAATATGTTATTATTAATTCTAGTAAGTACTTTTTATTGTATATTTTTGTCCTGATTTTTTACTTTGACAAGGCCTTTCACCATAACTTCATTATCTAAATTTCGATTTCCCTTTATAGACAAGTAGGCATAGATATTTACAGTTTTAAATAAAAATTACATTTTGACATTTTACCAAACATTTTTATACTATTAAATAAACTCGTATAGTTAATTTTCAATAATTTGGTATTGGATTTTTTGTTATCCCTTTTTTTTAAATTATTGAATATTATTATTATTTACAAAATATGAATTATTTTTCATGATCAATATAATTGTGTAATCTACGTTTTCATTATTTTTACTTAACTAATTAATTTACCTTATTAATAATATTAACAGTTAGTACATATTAGTCATCATTTACTACCTGAGTAAAATCATTTACTCAGATAGTTATCAATAATATATGAGATAAAGAAGATATAAGATTTGAGATAGGTAAACATAATGGAGACTACATTTGCCTAAATTCCTACAAAATTAAAAAATATCAGTAAACAAAACAGTCACTGTTATTTCCATTAATTTCACTACTACCTTATTTAACAATTAATATGATATTATACTAATAATTAATTTCATGATCATTTACATTTTACTTTCTTATTTTTTGCTACTTTCTTCCGTTAGGTTTAATTTCTATTTCCTATTTTACACTCGTTTTTTATTCAATTACTTAGTTATTATTTTTTATAAACACTGACTGTTAATGGACTCAAAATTAATCGAAAAATCAAAAAATACAAAATTGCAAGTAATTGGTTGTATTCACAGTAATATAATATATCACATCGTTAAATAATGGTAATGAAAAATAATATGTAACTTTGTCAAATTAGTATTTATAAATAACAAAATGTAGTTATTAAAAAATGTATCTAAAAACTGACAAATTAAAAAAAAATATGCATTGTAAATCAACTTTTTAATAAACTAATTGACAGCTTTGTCATACAGGTTTATTAGTACCAAAAGCATAATAAAATGTACTGGAATCAAGAGACAACTATCAGTAAAATATTTGGTTATATATTTTGTATAATCGATTTAATCGTTTAGCTCTATAAAACAATTCAAGCTGGTATGCATTTATTTATATCACCAATATGGTTGTTCTTACATTTACAACTGACCATGCTGCTAAATATTACATTTCAGCTGAAGAAACCTACCATTTGGTTACCTCATCCTCATCCTGATATCATCGACGTATTTTTTCCTCTCGAGTAAAAATGAAATTGAACAAACTAATTTTCCATTTGTTCCTATATATGTACATGATCCTTGTGTAAAGTGTATAGTTATCTATTGGTTGTTTTTGATAAAAGTAAAAACTGTAATTTCTCTGTCTTGTATTTTGCCATTGTATAGTTGATCTATTGTATTGTTTGCATACAATAATATGTATTCATATGTAATAAATAATAATCGTCGGTCAGATTATACGCAATTTTAATCGTGAGCATACAATGATGGAGATATAATGATTAACTTTTGGCCTAGTCTTGTAATTTGACACAAATATATCATTTTTACTGTTATCAATAAAATTTAAACTTCGATATATGTTACAGGCACACTTGAATAAATATTTTTAAGTTGTTTAAAATGTTTGAGATCTAAAACATTAAATAAAATGTAGATTTAAAATTGGCTGCCTAAAATTCATGGTTATTAAACTTAAAAGTAAACAAATTTGAAGGATTTGCTGACTCAAAGTAAAATATTTTGTCATGAAAATTCTTGAAATAATTTGTTGGAAATATGCCTTGTAACACTAAATTGTCACGGATTTACAAATTCTAAAATACATGAGGCTTATATTGTCTTCACAACAAAATATTGATCGAGCATAACGACGAAGTTTTGATGATTATTGACCTTTGAAAATATCTCATCTCGTAATTCTGATTAATATTGGTGGAAAGGCGACCGAAAAAATTAAAAATAAACCACAACAACCATTAGCTGTGTGGTTGTAAGGTAGCATGATGTCTCATTCAATATTATCTTTTAGACATAAGGCATCGATACACGCCTTGTTTTGAATATGACACCAATATCTTTTAATGACAAAAAAGTATAATAAAATTAATTATTTGTATCTGCAGCTATATTACCATTGCAATTTTATTGTTGTTTTATTTTATATACGTATATTTTATGACTTTTTTGTAATCCATGTTTGTTTATTTGAATGTAATAGTCAGTGGTTATTTTATGTGGGGTACCCAGGATACCCCATATTCGACACTTTGAATGAAACAAATAATTCTAGTTAATAAAAAACATGCATATATATTATATGTACAAGATGTTACAGTTCCAGGGTACAAGTTACATCAAGATACATATTCACATAGACACATCTGTAACTATATACAACACAAATACATTATATACAATATGTTGTATCAGTCTCAGCAGGGTACAAGTAGCAAGGTACAAATTCATCGAGACATATATTGTATGTAACTACACACAACATACATACATGCAAATTCAATAAAAAAATATAGTTGTTCACTATGTACAACATAATTTTTTTGAAGTCTCGATCATTAAAGTGGGCCGCCTGAAATTACTATATTGGGGTCCAATACTTTTGGTCTTAGGTTGCAAAATATGTTCACTGTCTTTGTGTAGTTTACTTTAGAATAAGAATTGAGCTGTCAATTCTTTTTCAATTCAATTGATTAAAGTTCAAATTTGTACTACTTGAAAGTGATCTTAAATAGCGGTGCGACCGATGTTTCTCGGTATTAAGTGTTTTTTTTTGGACAATCATTCTCGTTATTATATCCATTTCTATTTGCAATTCGTTTATTTTTATAATTTTGTTTTATTTATTTATAAGGTCTAATTTGTACTACTTGAAATATATTTTTCGGTCAATTATCACCGATTTATGCTTAGTGGACAATCCTTTATATAATGTGACCGAAAACTATGCCGCCACTCAATTTTTTTATTATAATTTTTTGGGGCTTTTGACCATTAGTCCCGGTCGTGCAACTTAATAAGACATACATTTCTGACAACATAACATAATTCAACCTATTTCATATGATAAAACAATCAAACCTTTACCGCTCAAAATTTTGATCTACCCCATCTCTGCTCCCGGTTTATATTTATATATATATGCATATTCTGTATAGTACCTATTAAAATATTGTAATACATAGTATAAAATATTATGCTTATTGTACCTTATTATATAGTAGTATTATTTTACAGAGAGTATATATGATAACTTTTATTAGCTTTTTTACTTTTCAGGTAAATAGAATAAAATAGAACAAAAATATATATTCGAATGTGTTTTTAATAGAATTTCGTATTGTTAGAATGAATCGATGTTGGTATATAAATGATTCAAATTTTCATAAATTTAATTTATTCCAAATGAATTTATTCATGATTAATTAGGTCAGCTTCAGATTGCTGAATACCTAGTGTGTAAATGACCACAAATCGAGAATATATATAGGCCTATGGGCTAGAATAGTAAATATGGGCTATATGTGGGCTAGAGTAAACACGTCCCACGTGGGCGTGGTGGATGTTATACAGTTATCTGTTATAGCGGTTATCGAAGTGGGGATTATCCCCAGGAGAAATACATTTATAGAGACATCTATCAGTGATGGTATAAGTCAATTGTGACAAATTATATTGTTATCTTTTAAATGATATGTGTGAATATTAACTTAGAAACGTAGTCGAGCACTATAGTTTATCAGTATTATATAAAATTGGTTCGTCTATATTTCAAGTAGGGATTTCGTGATCAATGATTTTACTATACAGCTTATTTCGTCCTTATATATCACTATTGTGATAATATTTACTTTAGATACATTTTTATTCTTTCAATCTCAAAATTGCTTTACTTTAAATGACTTTTCATTTAGAAGAACAATATCACCCTGCCTGATAATAGAAAACTTAATCAAATAATAATAACTTTGAATGAATCTACTTCAAATGTTTTATGGTTGCATTATGTTAATTATGATTAATATATAATTGAATAAAATGTCGCTTTTAATTACAACATTTAACGGTTCGTCGGTGCTACTTTTTTTATTAAGTAGATGGTTTTGTGGGTATAGTTTTCTACCCCATAACAATTTAGCATATAATTTTGGTGTATTTTTTTGAAGTTTTTATTTATGACAGATCGGTATACATAATTTATCCAAGTTATATTCTGTGCGTGTGTATATCTAATATTAGGATTTTCCAAGTATTATCTATGGATCTGTACCTAAGCAGTATTATATGCAGTAGCGTTTTTGTACAATCGATATTTTTTATTATATTTTGTACAATCCCCACGATAGGTACCGAAATTCATGTAATGACTTCAACAATTTTTTAGCAGGGAAAACAGTATTTATTTTTTAATCAGTCAAAGGTAAGCATAAACCAAAAGATGTCACGGAATTACATTAAGATTATACATGTAGTTCAGCATTTATCATCACTTGAAGTAGTGTTTTGGGTAGAAAACTACCCACGGTACCGACGAACATAATATATTTGATTATTGTCATGCTTATAAATAGTTTAACGCTACAGCTAAAATTTTGGTATAGAACGTTAAAGGGGCGTTTGGGTTATTGAATAACTAATGATGAACTAATACTTATTTATTTCAAAAGTATTCAACCGATTGAACGGCAAATTTCAGATAAGTTTGATACGTTTACTATAAATATAGTAAAATATAGTGCTTAATTTTATCGTGGGCTTATTATAATTAACTAAATTAAAATACACAATATTTAATATGTTTTATCAATATTTTAATCATGGCTTATTTTAATGTCAAATGTATTGTACATATAGCTAACCATAATATACGGATTAATGAAATAATTTATAAATGTTTCAAATATCAATAAAAAAGTCATTTATATTTTCCTAAAGTTGATGACATCATAATCGCGGAGAAATAATAAATTACATTAACACATAGAATACAATATGTGGAAACATTCTTTCAGAAACACATTTTCTTGACATTTGTAACATATGAATCAACGATTTTTTCTTTTTAGATTTATCAAAATATCTTATTGTAAGTGAATTTTTGACTTGGTCGGATAAATTGAACTTCACTATTGCCACTAAAACTTACAAATCGTGTGAGAGGTTAGTTCAATAATTAAAACAGTTTAATGTTTCACATCAATATGTTTAAATGTATTTTAGTTATTTTTAGGTATTTTTTAAACCCAACCACATTATGAGTTCCGAAGTTAATGTGTAAATAAATTAATTGTGTTATTATTTAACATTACTCATTTATTGAATTATTACTGTGTTTCGTTTTAACCATCTACATTTGCATATGTAGCCTTATTATTTTTACTGAAATCAATTTATTATTATTTTTAGAATGAAGACTACTCCGGACCAAGAAGAACAAATTATCCTACGAGAAATATGTTCTGTGAACGGTATCAGTTTCGAGAGTCTTGCGATGGAAGGCCGAAAGCTAAAAGTACTCGAAATGTTCTTTTCTGGGATGCCGCGTATGGTTCGTCTGAGTCAGTTTCCTTTTTTGGAAGAGGTTACTTTGTTCGGACAATCAATCTCTAGAATAGGTAGTTTAGACGGTTGTCCTAATATCCGTAAACTGTGGGTCTGTGAATGTCAATTAACCGAGATAAATGTATTTCGTGGATCGGAACAACTCACTGCTCTTTTCTTGTACTCAAATTTAATCAAAAAAATTGAAAACCTTGAATCAATGGTTTTTCTCGAACGTCTGTGGCTCAACAACAACGAAATTGTTATGATAGAAGGTCTTGAGCATCTAAAACATTTAAAAGAGGTAAATCTGTCTGGAAATCTAATTGAACGAGTTGGCAATAGTTTCGATGGAAACCCATGTTTAGAATCAGTTTACCTCTCTGGAAATCAACTGTTTTCTCTTCGTGATCTTATCAATTTAGCTCGATTGCCAAAATTGAAAAATGTTGGTTTAAAAGATCCACAATACTCCCAAAATCCCGTCTGCCTATTATCGAACTACTCCACATTCGTTCTTTTTCATCTCACGAACATTTCCCGATTGGACAGCTTTGACGTGTCTCTAAAACAAGTGAAAGATATTGCACAAAATGTCGTTATGAAGAAAAAGATGTTTTACTTCATGAAAATGCGCGGTATTAAAAGAACATCAGCAGCACTTGTAAATAAGCTGAAGCAAACTATGGATGAAATACTTCGAACACCGCATGAACGAATACGTATTTTATTCAAATGCAGCAAGGATCTTCAACGTGAATTGCATGGCATTTGTAACGATATTGAAGGCGAACACGAAGATGAACTCGATGATGATAAAAGAAAACGAGTTGCTAGAATTCAACTTAAGCTCGAAAAGTTAGATGCACACGTACACATCTGGGAAAGCGGCTGTCAGTTGCTTGAAATTCAATACCGAAAGGCTGTTGATCATGTCGAGTACTTTTGCGACTTTGAAATTCGATGTGAAATGATTGAACTCGAAAGTGGTGGCAATATTAAGTTTGAAAAAGGATATTTAACCAAAACGTGGCACAAACTGTGTGGGGAATTAATCACTTCTCGTTTTTGTGCTCAGGAGCTCCATTCGTGTGATATAATTGGCGTCAAGGTTAACCGTGTTTACCGTGTTCACAATAGCCTTCTACAGGCAGTCTATGATGATGCCGTTAGTGAAGCACTGGATAAACTCGCCATTTCCACTGGAATGGATATCGAACGACTGTCTAAAAAGCACCAGGAGTATCTTCTATGGTGTGATGATCCGGATGCACCTGGTGCAGCAAATGAGTTGTTGAGAATTGTTGAAGAAGGTTTCAGACCACCATCTTATTATGCTGAGATTGGAGAAAATGAAGGAATTGCACTAACCAACAGTCTAAACATTGCAGACTCCAAGAGAATTTCCAAACTTCAAAATGACAATTCCTCTGACGATGATTGCCCGTTTCGAATTGGCCGTGTTCTTGTTGTCAAAGTTTTCACGGGAAATTCAGTAAAACCAATTGAGGATGGTAAAGTGAGACGTGCTAATTATCCCGATACTTTTGGTGGATTTCGAACATCACTCAGTAAAAGACACATTAACCCCACGTCTTGTGAATGTGCTACTCGTCAACTTGAATATTTTATGTTCAGTTCTAAAATTATTCTTCCTGAGTATATCATTGATTTTGAATACCAAACGCAAAAGCCATCGAATTCACCCTTCCATCAAATAATCTACAATGATGCTCCTTTGAGTACAAAGATTACTCCGAAATCCACTCTTTTTGATCTCACGGTGACCGACAGTGATGCTATTCGTTATCCTCCCATGTTGGCAACACGACAGCCTATAAATGATCTTTCTGAATCTCTCATTCTAAATATAACAAAAGCACCCACCTTAGATCAAGTGACACATCTAAATCTAATGGGAAACAATCTCACAAAACTGATGCCTCTTAATGCATTGTCTTGCCTTAAATCTTTAGTTGTCTGTTTCAATGAATTGACAAAGCTAGAAGATATTACATGTGTCAATCTGGAGTTTCTAGATGCCAGTTTCAATCGTTTGCAAACGTTAGATGGTCTGAAAAACATGGCTCGCTTAAAACAATTAGATGTCAGTTGGAATCGACTGCAAAACTCAAGAGAAGACGTGTCTTTTCTACACAAACATACGCCCAACTTAACACATCTCTGCGTTAATCAAAATCCTTGGCAAAAAAATGATTCTCTTCGTTTGCGTATCATTGGACGTCTCAAGTGCCTTGTAAAGTTGGATAATAGTCCCATAACAGAAGCAGAATCTGCCGCTGCGCAGAGGATGGCAGCTGGTTCTCGTATATCACAAGTGGTACTGCTTACCCATTCTCGTACTGACACAACGATCCCAAAAACGCTTTCTTTACATCCGATTTCACAATCTTTACATGCCACAAGTCGTTTTCGACTTGATCGTTCTATGGATGAACCAAATTGGCAGATGAAAATTACATCGCTCTGTTTGAACAGTCAACACATAAGCAAAATTTCCAACCTGGAACGTTTGGAAAATCTCCGATATGCCTCATTCAATAACAACGATATTACAAGAATAGATGGTTTGGATTTATGCTTACTTTTGGAAGAACTGTCCTTGGAAGACAATTGTATTGTGAAAATAGAAAATTTGTCTTCTCTAACCCGGCTTCGACGAATTTTCTTAGCAAACAATTACATTGTATCGTTAGCATCGTGTGGTTTGGAACATTTACTCAATCTTGAAACACTAGCTGTTGAAAACAACAAAATTACATCGCTCAGAGGTATAGAAAATTGTTTGTGTCTACTTGAAATATACCTAGCGAACAACCGAATTGCTGACAGCAGAGATGTTTTTTTTCTGAAAAATTTGTCTAATTTGATCATTCTAGACCTCTTTGGTAACTCGATAACGCATTTGTCCAATCATTACCGGTTAAGTATTATCTACCACCTCAAGACACTGAAGGCGTTAGATGGTCAACCAGTCGAACTTGAAGAAGTGAACATGTCCAGAGAACTTTTAGGTGGGAAACTAACTTGTGATTTTCTTATCGAAAAACAAGGTCATGACCGATTTTATGAGATTCGTGAACTTGACTTTCCTAATACTGGAATCCGCAGTGTTGAATTAACTCCTTCAGAAAGGTTTATCAATTTACGGAGCATTAATCTGGAACACAATGGTCTTACGTCATTTAGCGGACTTATTCATCTAACAAATCTCCGTGTTCTATGTTTAAATCACAACCATGTTGAATACCTTGTTCCGAAATCTGCAAGTAAAAACAAACAATCTGACGTTGTTACCGAAGCCAAACTGGCTACACCTTTGCTGGAAAACCTTGAAGTTTTGCATCTTGGTTACAACGGCATTCGGGATATGACTCAACTTCAATTACACCGCCTTCCATCTTTAAAAGCACTATTTCTTCAAGGAAATGAAATATGTACTGTTGAAGGCCTTGAAGGACTTCAGGATTTAAGAGAACTAGTTTTAGATCGTAACAAAATTAAGAGTCTCACAGAAACATCTTTTGCAAATAACTGGAATTTGCATGAATTGCACATTGAAGAAAATCGAATTAAAGATTTGAAGCATTTTTCACCCTTAGAAAATCTCAATCGGCTTTTTTTGGGTTCTAATCGAATCCAGGATTTCAATGAGTTAGAACGTCTTGAATGTCTACAACAGATTATTGAAATATCGGTAGTAAATAACGCAGTGTCTAGGCGTTCTCTGCATCGTCCAATGTTAATTTTTCGACTTCCTCGACTTCAAATAATTGATGGCGTAGATGTGACTGATGAAGAACGGGAGAAATCCGACTTTTATTTTAATGATCAAGTAGCTTCAGCTAACTCTACCGTTCCAACAGTGAATGATGTTGTGTTACCTGGCATTCCTAATAACTACAAAACTTCGGTTCCAGTCAAAGTAACTAATGTAAATTTGGGATCGACAGTTGATCCAGGTATTGTAGCATGGTACGAACATGCCTCAAATAACAATAACCAGGCTATAGCATCAGTGACTTCAAACAATGTTACTACCAACGCAGGACGGCTTAGGGGAGGGGTACGTTTGGCGCCCGCTCCTCTGCAGCCTCCGACCCAAACCAGACCAGTGTACTATTACGATCCATCTGGACATGTAGAGCCAGCTAGTAGGTGGGGCTATAACAAGAGGAAATAATGAAAATGTTGGATTTGGTATACCCCATCAGTGCACGCATTTGTACAGAATATTTCGTGTTCAATATATTTATATAACTTATTACATTAATATATTTTTGTAAATCAACTACAGTTACGATATATTTACATTATGTTTATTGGAGTAAACCAAAGTATTCAAATAGGACCAACTATAGCCTAAATGTATAATATGTCTTACATTCTGGCTACGCTTTGAATATTTCATTTCTTCAGACAGACAAAGAAAACAGATGTTTTATAATTCCTCATGAAATAGTAAACCTATTTTAATGCTGATTGTGACAATATAGAATTCTATTAATTTTTTGTAATTACAGTGTGATATTAATTATAATGCAATATTTTTAACGATATATTGTAATTAAAAATAAAATTAACTGTAATATATGTAAATGTATGTTTTATTCCTGTATGTTCCCCAAATGAAAAATAATTATTAAAATAATGTAATTATTGTTAGCGCATTAAACATTATTAATATAGTTAATTTTAAAAGATGTTCTTATTTTAATTGTGTAGTGCATGATTTGCTTCTATTAATATGTTCGATTTAAAATGAATAATATATAATATTGGGAAATGTTGTCGTAAATATATTCTATATTGTATAGTCTTTATAACAGCATGTACATCCATTTATGCGGTCAAATTTTAAATTGTATTTTTTACATTACTCAATAATTTTAAATTGTGTTTTCTTTTACAATACTCAATAATTTTAAATTTGTGTATGTTAATTAAATTACATGAAATAAAAGTTGTTTATATCGCTTTTTGTTGTACTGTTAATCTATACATCTCATTTAGTTAATAATAATAAATAACAATAATTTTAAATTGTGTTTTCTTTTACATTACTCAATAATTTTAAATTTGTGTATGTTAATTAAATTACATGAAATAAAAGTTGTTTCTATCGCTTTTTGTTGTACTGTTAATCTATACATCTCATTTAGTTATTATGCTTATTAACATTTTCGATTTTACAGATTTTATAATAAAAAGATATTATTGTATCTTAATGGATTGGGGAGCATTATTGTAGTTTTTTAAGCAATACGTTTGTAAATAATTTTATTGAAATTCTGACGTAATTTTCTCCTACGTACATTGTGAAAATAACTTCAATTGATTGTGATATTTCCATATCTTGAATTTTGTCTCCAAAAAATTAAACACAAGCACTTGACTTTTTATCATTTATTAAAAAAAATATTTTTTTAATAATATAATATATGATATAACATAAAACAACGCCAAACTAAAATTGTCATATCTATATTGTTATAATTAGTACTATAATACGACATTAATATAGATATTAATTAATATTAATAGACCATTATATATCTATAGTCATAATTTTTAATATAATTTATTTATTTTTAATCACAATTTTTTATTAAAACAGTTCAACAAGGCGGTTTCCAAACAAACCACAAGAAATTAGACTTTTTATAAGGATATTATTTTAACATATTTACGTTCAATTGGTAATTGAAATAAATAACTACTAGATAGTAATGTGAAATATTTATAACACTACTTTTTTATTCGACAAAAATATTTACAAATTTTCATAATATTATTTTTACACTGTATCACTCATTTTAAACTAAAATTAATCTTTAGTGAATGAATATAAATAGGTTTTACCTTTTATGGAAAATTATTTTCATTTATAGTTATTACATATTAAAATGTATTTGTTATGGAATGGAAGAATCCAATGAAAATATAATTTGTTTTAGAATAATTATGTGAATAACTTAGGTCCTAAAATGTACACAAACATAAGACAAAAATATATTCTTAAATGAAATTCACTTACAAATATATTTGTAAATACAATAAAGATAATATTCAACATTATTTAAAACAATGGATTGAAAATAAGCCTGCCGACTTCTTTTCAAAAACATTTCCTATTCTCCTTGAAAGATATGGAACAATTATGTATCTCTGCTGATGGTGGTTGTCTATTTCTCACATTCTGAGGGAAGATGGTGTGTAATTTTATGACATTATATTGCTTCAAACACGTTTATATCCATATGTTTATATCGCTTCTCAAACACACTTCTCTTAATATAATACCATAATGTTCAAAATATTTAAAAAAACACTATTTATAATTATAAACAAGTAATTCTAAGTAAATTTCTATGTTTAACTCTTGAGGCGTATTTCATTATTGCTCCATTGATAAATCATTGTTATATAGAAAAATTTATATAAAGCTTCAATCCCGAAAATTTATTTTTTATATTTAATAATGTATAATTACACGATTGGCATTAACTACTATTTTAAAATGTTTAAACCAAATAATCTCTATTTGTAGGTGTGGGTTATTTTCTAATGTTTTTTTCTTTCTATATATAATATTTTTTTCTATACTCTTTCTATATAATTAAAATAAAATTATGTTCCAAAATAGTTGTAAAATTAAATTTGATGCAAAGAAAAATGATTTCCCACTATGATATTTTCAAATATATTATAGAAATTTTAAATATTAAAATGCATTAAGATTATTGTTATATATTTTGCTTTATAATTCGTATTTATGTTGCAACATTTCTAGAACATATGGTCCGACCCAAACCAAGTCAACGTTTGTTAAAGGTTTGTTGCATTTGTTGAAGATATCTCATTGAAATTTAATTATAAATGTAATGCAATACATATTGTATGTACAAAATGTACAAAATGCAAAAAATATATATTCGTGATCATACTCTATGATATTGTATATCTAAAAGTTATGTACTATAACAATTTTGTATACTAAAAAATATTCCATATTTGATACCAATTATATTTCATTAGTACAATTGTATATTGGAACAATTATTTGGTACAAAATGATACCAATAAATGTCATTTTCTAATTTGTATAATACTATAATATTTAAGCAACAATTTATTAAAATATTTTAAAAAGTTAATTATATAATTAAAATATTCCTAATATAACTTTTTTAACCAAACAAATTATTATATATAAGTTATTATAAAGTATTAATATGTAATTTTATATATCTGAGGTTGATTTATCAATACAATAGGTATATTAATTAACAATAAAAATTTATATTAAATGTAATATTTTTTTAGAATAAAATAATTTTTGTAAAAATGATAATTTAGTACATTAATTTACTATAAAATAAAATATAAATATTTGGACGCTACAAAAAACATATCATAATCATCATAAAACATGATTATATTATGCATAATTATAGAACCGTTATATGCATAATATGTACAACCCTATTTTGTTTTTCTAAAATTTATATATGAAACATTTATAAAAACGTTTCAATTGAAATATATTCTGTGAATTATCAGTTTACTAAATAAATACATGTATGTGTTTATATATATTTATGAGTTTAGTTTAGAACAGATATATGTTGGGCAATATCAAATTTAACCATATTTTGTTTTACCAGTTCAATTGATAAGGCATAACAAATAGAACGTATTTTAAACCAATGTTTCTAAACTGGAAGGTCTTCTTTTACGCGTTCTTTTTTTGCATATTTCTAAACAACATTTTAAATGAAAGTTTTATTCATCCATTAGTTTATGCGGTTTAAACAGTTTTAAAAGTAAGTATTGCAATCAAAAATTGCCTTTACGTTGTTTGTGAGTTACTCGTTAGAATAATTATGCAAATCATAAATTATGTATGTTATAAAATGTACGAAGTGGTACTATCTCAGTGGTAGATACAGATAAGGGATAATGAAACCCCCCTTTTGACTTAATGAAAATAATAGTATTCTTCAGTAATAATTCAGATTGTCAGTAAAATTTTAATGTGAGTTGCAGTTTTATATTTCACTCAGTTTGAACTATTACACACAGATAACATATCATTGTCATTGACTCAGAACTGCCATGTTATTAAATTTGGTTATATAAATCAATATACTAATACTTGAAGCTATGTACATATATTGCTGAATAATTTAAAAAACTCCTATGAAACACAATATAGTATACAAGCTAGAGAATTTTCCTTGGATCTATGGATTTTCTCAGATTTCAGTATTTTTTTATAGGTCATGGAATTTATACAAATATACAATATAACTAGAGAATATGTGGGAGAGGGTTATAGAGCCCTCTGGATAACATTATTAAAAACCTTTATTTTCATACAAATAGCTTTTCTTATTTTTTAAAAATTAATATTTACATTTAATGATTTTTAATTATGTAATTTCACTTTCCCATATATTTTCATAAATTTTTTATAAGATTTTTACTATGTCTTAGGTACTCCAAATAGAGCTTAAATCATAAAAAAAGTTTTGGACCCCCTACTTGGGGCTCTGACCCTGGATCCTTCAGCACACAATTTTGTCTCCAAATCTGATGTCTCCAAATCCAAAGCTGGATCCCCCATTTATCTATATACATATTTATATACATAAGTCATAATGGTTAAGACTATATCACAGTATTTATAAACTTTATCATAATTATTTATAATTATCCATTTAAAAATTAATATTATTTTTATTTATATAATTTATTTAATAAAATAATAATATATTATTATTGCAGATTACAGTATCATATTATTACTGTCATTATTTATATAAATATAAAATAAAAAAATTAAAAGAGGTCAAGAATTATATCTACTTAGGATCAATGATCAACACAGAAGCCAACATGATGCAAGAAATTAACCAAAGAATCAACATTGCAAGAACAGCAGTGCAAAAGATGGAAAAGATCTGGAAGAACAGAGCAATTAACAACCAACTGAAACTACGATTGGCTCGAGCAACGGCATTTTCAATTGCATCATATGGAAGTGAGTCATGGACCATCTCAAAGAAAGCTGAAAAGAAGATCAATGCATTTGAAATGTGGACATATAGACAACTGCTACGAATCTCATGGAGAGACAGATGGACAAATCTATGGGTGCTCCAACAACTAAAGACATCACCGATACTAATCATACAAATTGCCAGTAGAAAAATGAGATTCTTTGGCCACACAATGAGACATGACAGCCTGGAAAAGGACATCATCCAAGGCAAAGTGGAAGAAACACGTTGAAGAGGAAAGCCACAAAGAACCTGGCAGTCAGACATCAAGGAATGGGTTGGATGAAATCTTCAACAAGCATCTCAATGTGCAGTACACCATGAAGGCTGGCGTAGATCCGTGAAGGCCACAGCAGCTCATCTAAAAGCCAAATGATTTAGAGAGAGATTTATATAAAAACTTTTATTATATATTCTACTATTATTATATATTCCTATACTCAGAGTAGTAAATAAGCTACATACCATACAAATAATTACAGAATCTACTTTATATAAAAATTATGCTATAATTATAAAGTGATATTTATTTAAGTAGTAATATGAATTAACAGAATTCATTGTACAAGGTCAGTTAAAATGCATGTTAGATGAAGGTTACTCATGTTCAGTATGATTCAAAATCAATTATATAGGCAACAATATTTAATAAATGGTTACCAAGGACCACATTTCTTTAATGGAAATATATTTGGAGAAACATATTTTTAAATACTTCAAACATTCTTAGTACCAAAGCTAAATGACTTTTTATTTGCAGAAACCTTAAATACATTTTACAACAAAATAAAACACCACCTCACTTTGTATCCATTATGCATGATTTTATTAATGAAAAATATAAAGATAAGTAGATTAAATGATGTAGTTTAATTGAATAGCCATCTTAGTTACCTAATTTAGTGACCCTTGATTTTTTTTTATGGGAACACCTATAGTCTATTATTTATTGCTAATATCCCAGAAATATCAACAAATTTCCAAAAAATAATTTTATTTAAGGATACTTACTGGTTAATAATTTAAACATTTAGCTTCATAAATACACATTTATTAATTATTACATGTGTAATTTTTAAAATATTCATATAAAAATATACTAGTTTTCATATTATAGTCGATTTTGCATCTATTCCTATAATATGGTATAAGACTTATAATGTACCATTCTGTATATTACATCTAATAATGCATTTAAATATATTCCATTATTAATAGACAAAATAATGATACTAACTAATTAACAATATAATAACTATTATACTTTCAATATTAAATTTCAGAACCCCTCCCATAAAAATAACCTATTTAAAGTTACTGGCTTAGAGAATGACCTATAATAAGTGTTTTATGTTATCTAAGAATACCAAAATTAGCATAATGAAGTCATCAAATATATATTGGTTACCAAAAAAGTTTTTTTTTTGTGATAATCTCACCAGGGAATACTTGAATTCAATGCATCTTTTGAAAGAGTTACCATATTTCCTATCCCACAAGCATACAAAGCCCTGACAAAAATAGACAGTTTTCACAATAGTTATCTCATCCAAATAGAATTGCTATCTGGTAACAATCATCATAGACTGCTACAGCCCAACTAAAACCCAATTATCTGTCCACTGCAATCAAATCTATATCCAAAAAAAAGGTGAACTGGAGCACTCTTAGAAAAGTTACTTAAAATCTGCAACAGAACCTACAAAGGTGACTCCCAGTATATGAAGACAAGCTGCAATTATTTCAGTACCCAAAAAAGGGGGATCTAAGTAACTGACAAAACTATAGAGGAATAAATTTAGAGAACATAAGTCAACAATTAGTAAAATGTTTGCACTTAGATGCATCATTGAAGAAGTTGAATTAATCTACTAATCTGTTGTACTTATATTTGTTGACATCTGCAAAGCATTTGATTATATAAACAGAAAAAATACATTCAAGATCCTTGCAGCTTATTGAGTTCCCTTTACTATCATCATTACTATTGCAGTTTTATACTGCAACACACTAGCTTAAGTTGTAACAGAAGATAGAAGCACAGACTTCTTTGAACTGCACCCAGGTGTTCTATAAAGCGACACTCTTGCACCATACCTGTTCATCATAGTACTTGACTACATCATGAGAATGAACATGTTTTTATTTTATATATTTTAAATTCCCTAAAGAAGAAGGGCTTTACCATTTAGCCCATACTATTGCAGCTTGCTTTAGATTTCCAAAAGCTGTCCAGCCATCTATTTACCTGACTAAAACAGACTTTTCTGATGACATCTGATATCTTGGAACAACATTTACACATTCTGGGAGAGTAATTAAGCCTCCAATAAACCAGTTTGAATAAATGAAATGAAGTGTGAACTACAACCAAGCCATACCAGATTCAGTTGTCCTAAATAGCCCGAAAATTTGGACTTGTATCTGCTTATAAAACATTAAATAATTACGTTATTCATTTACGTATTTTCATACATTATTATAACAGGTATCGATTTTAACCTTAATTGATTTTAATTTAGTTGTAATTTTATAATGTAATGTTATAGTTAGGTACACAGAACGCATGGTGCCACCTTTGTATAAGAAATAATTATCTGAATATATAATATGTACTATTATAAAAATTATCTATATTTACATCAATATAAATAACTTGCCAAAAAGTTAACTATTAGTTCGCAAATGTAAGGCCTTTCACATGCTCTTCTTTGGCACACATCTGATAAACGTGAATCAATAATTTTTATTAAGATAATTATCAATTGACGGCTTTACACAGAACTAAATATGTGAATTAAAGTGTTCTAAAAAGTTCTAAATTATTCATATATATAACTGTATTACGTGATGTGCAGGGAACTGAAGAAACACTATTTTCACTTTTTAAAACACTTCTGCTTAATTGTTTGTCAAGCGGGGGCTCTGTTAGAAAGACAGATCTTCAACATCGAATATAAAAAACTCACGAAACTCACTAATTCAATTAAATATAAATTAGTTTTAGTCAGATATTGCCTCAAAGCATATTGATTGGAATGTTTAAAATATAAATCCACAAATTGTACAAGTTATCCATTGTTAATAAATCTTTCAAATAAAAAATGAGAGCTGGAGCAATCCTTTGGTTTTGTATTTTGATAAAGTGAAATGCGAAACTTTTACATAGTTATCTACTTTATTCAGCTTTTGTATTTAGATTTCTTTTAACTTGTACAATAGTATTCATATAATGCCATACTAATAGGTACATAACAGTGGTCTCTAATTTTACTATGCATTTAAAATATTTTAAATAAAATGTTTACAGCAAGATAGCATGTATAGGATACTAAGGTTTAATAGTGTGGTATATTAGGTCACCGGAGCTTATCCAGTATAAATTTTTTTATGGACTTATATATCAAAAAATTATATATAAGACTTTTAAAAATACTGTGGTAGATTAATAAAGAACTTATTAATATTCAAATGGAAATTTTATGAAAATGTAAAAAATTTGTTTAATTAAAAAATATATTTTAAGTGCATGAAGAGCTTTTAATAGTTATAGGTTTTAAACAATGAACTTTGTAATTACAATGTAATGTTTGAGTCTTTAACTTCTACTTAGTCTATAATTAATAAAATTACATTCTTTCTTATTAGTAGTAGGAGAGTTGTCGACTCTGGATCACTACCATCTCCCTAATCTATTTAGTTTTTTTTTTATTTGAATGCACTTTGAATACTGACCTAGATCCCGACTGTTTAGTGCACTCTAGCCTAGTAAAACTAGAGATACTGTTACAACTTGATTCCATTCTGCTTCCAGCTCTTCCACGAATGGTCGCACTTGCCAATTAACAATTTCATATACTGGAAACCCTCGATTATTTTTCTTTAATTGAAAGTGGTTACACTTGTTAATTGCCGATACTTAGCATAATTAGAGGCACGGTTGCTACTAAAATTAATTAATTTTGCTTCCAGTTCTCACCACGAACGATTGTATGGATGGGGTCCGGTCAAAATTCACCACGGTCAAAAGATCGTATAAATAGCTTCAGTCAAAATCCCCCACGGTCAAATTCCCCCAAGGTCAAAATCCCCCACGGTCAAATTCCCCCAAGGTCAAAATCCCCC
>JAUZND010010964.1:0-29023 GCA_034780555.1 Coelogynopora nodosa | reverse complement strand
GTCGATAATTGGAAAACTCAGGCTTTCGTGCAATAATCACCGATATAGCATTATTTCCGTGCAATAACTATATATTATTGTTAATTTAAAGATGTATATATCTGTATATTGACGCAGTTTCTCCAGAAATATGTTCTTCCTAATCATTTCAATTTCTCCAACATATGGGCCAATGTGGTGTAAATAAAATATAATGTGGATTGTGATTCAAGTATGAATAACTGCACTGAAGAGGGTTTTTGTTTTTATAACATGTTTTGGAAAACAGTTAACTTATTTTATATACATAATGCTTTCAATGTTTACAACTTTAATAGTCAGAAAAGATTTAGGATTAATATTTTAACAAATTATTATGGTTCTGAAAAGAAATATTTAGTATATTTTAAATATTAAAATTTTTATATAAAGAATATTTTATTAAGAAAAAATTTGTTTCTTTTTGGTTAATGATTTTAGAATAATGTTTCTCCAAAATTTGAAATAGCTTATTATTTTTTCAGAAAACCTTTTCCGGAAAAACGCATTATTTTCAGAAAATTTGCTTAATTTTATAACCATATACGATGACATTCCAAATATTTTTATTAAAAAATTATAAAAAATAAGTAATTTTGACTTGTGGAAGCTGAAAATATTTTGATTGAATAAATTATTTTAATAAGGATGTAAGCCTATTTATAATTAAAAGCTAAAAATATTAGTAGTGAAATAATGTATTGTTGGCAAATGTGAGTTGAATCCAAAATATATCCGAGCTATTCTGAGTAGTAATATATTATTATAATTATTGTTGCAATTATTATTTGCATTTAATGTATTAGCGAAATAATGTGTTGTTGGTAACTGTGAGCTGAATCCAAAATGTTAAAAAACATCTGGGTAGATTTTTGTGAGAATTATTTTAAATCAATATTTTAATATATAAAATATAACCCGATACAAAACGGGATTTTGTAAAATACGAAATGCATTATTTGTAATGTGGAATTTTTTTCACTGATATAAAATTAGATTCTGCCTTATCTTTTCATAACAAGTGTATCTATCTAATTATCTATTTTTCCTAAGTAAGATTAGTGAAGTATTTCAATCTATCGTAAAGTAGTAAAACACACGGGCGTAATACTTACAGGTTAGTGCCAATGAATTAGTATAATTAGAAATACTACTAAGTTGGTCTAATGTCTTAATATGCTACTTTTATTCTATAACATAATATTAATTTGGCGTGGGGAGCATATTGATACACCAACATATTATATACTCAATTATGTTCTGCTATAGATGAATTGTAGACTGGTCGGCTTTTGTCGGCATACAATTTTGGATCCGATGAATATATCAATTTAAATTCTGTTTTCTCTCTATTATTTTTATATTAATTTAGGCATAGAAGTTACGATAACAATTGAATTAATTTCGTTTTGTATTAAATGTAAGTGATATAATTAATAAAAAGTACAATATATTATACTATTTTCTAATTTAACTTTATTTTTTATATCATAGTACAAAAGAGGATTATAGTTGTTTTATATAAAATAGAAAGTAGAAATATCTTTATATTACATTTATATATATATATAATAAAATACATTATTAAATTCTATTTTGCATTTTATGTTTACCATTTTAATTTGATGACTTTATATAATAAAAATCTTATATATTATATTTTTATTATAGAAAAAAATAAGTGGAGTAAATTTCCAATGAGAAAATAATCTCCAGTGAGAAAATAATCTGGATAAAATTGAGTAATATTCCTAATATTCAAAAGATAGATTGGTTTAATTATTGCTTGCCATATACTAGAAAAAGTCATAATTTTATTTGACATAAAAATTAATATTTCAAGAATGCAAGAAAGTTACAATTTCCATCCAAATAGAGTGTGCATTTATGTTAATATTTATATACATACAGATCAGATATAATGTTGGTGATATGAACTAAAATAATAATACAATAAAATTTTATTATGAATAAAATAATTTCATAGTTATCCAACGTAATATTTTTTAATTGATTTTTTCTTTTATATAATTCTCACAATTTTAATGTTTTACAAATGGAAAACCGTTTTTATATAAATAACTTTTTTTAATAAATATAAAATCTATAATATTAAGATTCTTTTAGTGGTCTAAAGTGTACTACCGTCTCTGTCGTCATCGTTATAACATAATTATATATATATATATATATTAATGCAAACGACTTTAATGACATTAAAGTATTAACAGCATAAAATATAAAGAACATAACAAATATTACTATATGGTTACTATAATAAGTACCTAAGAAAAATGAATGATTATGTTGTAATAATAATGTTGTAAAAAATATATAAATTATACATAAAGATATACATAAAAATATATATAAATATGCAAAAAATATTTTAAAAACCGAAGAAATGTCATTGTGGTTAACATATTAATTTTTTAATATTTTCTATTTTAAAATATTTTAAGGTTTCAAAATATGCATTCTTTTAAATTTAATTAACGTTAAATTTTCACAGCATTGAAGGTCCAGCCCTTTGTTTATATATTTTGGTTTGCAATTACTAATTATTCTTATAAATTCATAACCGCATAATATATTATTTATATGTAAAATTTGTATCTATTTAGACTATAGAAGGATAAAAGTTATAATATTTGTTTAACACTTTGTATCATTTTTACTAAGTAAAGTTATTATATGGTCAAATAATTACATGTAAGCAATGCCAGTTAAGAGTTTATTATCTTAAAAAAGTGTCTATGAGTTATTAATAATTTTTTCTAAAATGTCCAATATTGATAAAATGTAAAAAGATTATTTTTTTCGTTTGTATGGTTCAAAAAGTATAAAGGCCCTTTAGACCTTATATTCATGTGATTAAGAATATGTTGGTGTAATTTACTTTGTGCTTACGTTCTGAAATAGAAATAGATACTTCCAATACATTGGTTGTATTCATTCATACATTTTTGAGTTCATTGGACCCCCCTAGTGATGCTTTTTATTGTTTTTTACATAATAAAAGTTAGGTTCTCTTATTTATAAAATGACGGTTCTCTTATTTACATCCTTAAATGAATGTTATGAAATATTTAAAATTTATTTAATAGGGATTTAAAAAAGTACATTTTTTAAAATTATTTTACATTCACTCATGAAGCCACTCACATCAATTTGACACGAATTGACGCACAGATATACGACACTGCAGCGTAAATAAATTATTATTATTGCAACAACTCACAGTTTGACAAATGCGCATTGTTAGATATCCCTTATAAAGTAGTACATAATCGTGCAAGGGAAACTATACAATAGGTTGTCTATATACATTCATTTTTAAGCGTTTGTGTTAAAATATAGTCGAATAGATAATATAATACGTGATGAGAATATGTCAGCTCTTACAATTCAGACCATAAATTTGATGTTTTACATACACAAATTTAAGCAATAAAAACCTATAATATAGATCTAAAAATTATAACAAATGTATTCCAAAAAATCAATAAATTAGTGTGTTGCAGATTTATGTTTACATACAATTGTGTTACAGCCTTGCATAATGAGGAGTAGTGCGAATGCAACTTTTTAGCTTATGTACAGTTGTGAATTGTTTCGCAATTATCTCTGTTCATTTTATGTCGTACGCCCTTATTTAATATACCACAATTGTATCTGCTTCCAGTAATTAATATCATTGTTTTAGCTCTAACAAGCTATATTAAGAATTCTTATAAATTAACTGTTAACATAAAATGATGACTTAATTCATTTGATTTTATAGATTAAATGTAATGCACTAATATACATATATAAGATTGAAACATATGATATTTTAAATTATGTGCAAACATCTCTCTAACAAAATTTTTCTCTAAATTCTTTCAAATTCTCTCAACTTCTTTTTATCAAATTCACTGTTTTTTAAAGTAATTAAAATTCTCATCGTCTGAGGAATATTTAATTTCAAAATAATTTCAGAGAAAAATATATAAATGATATGCTTAATACATTATTTTACTTAATAATAAAGGTCTTTTTGCTAATTAACTATTTTACTTCAATGGCATTTAAAACAAATTATATAGCCAAACACCACTAATATTTCACAGAATTAAACAATTAACATCTTAAAATACTTAAAATATTATTTTTAACATTACCACAGTTTTTTAATGCAACGTAAATGTCAGAGTAAAACGGTGACATATTGTAAGAAATGAAATGAATAAAACTATTTGCCTGTTTTTAAAAGTACCACATGTTAGATCAAAAAACATTCAACATTCAACATCATCAAACTGATGTATATATATATATGGTATAACTGTTTTCTGAAACATCAGTTGTTCAGGGTGCAGTTGTATAGGGTATCAGTCGTCTAGGGCACACGCTGTCCGAAGTATGCTGTTATCCAAGATAGTAGCTGTCCGAGGGTGCAGTTGTGCACAGAATAGTTATCCTGGATGTCAGTTGTCCGGGGAAAGAGTAGTTGTCCGGGGAAAGCAGATGCCCTGGAGAGGAGTTGCCCAAAGGGCCTTTATTCACGGATCTGTTGTCCGAGTAGAAGTTTTTTAAAGAGTACTTGTCCGATGAGCAGTTTTTCCGTGAGAAGTGTCCGGGTAACTATTGTCTCGGGATTAGTTGTTCGGGAAACTCTTGTCTAAGGTGCGGTTGTCTTTTGGCAGCTGTTATTTGAGTGAGAAGTTGTCCAGGGTGCAGTTGTCAGGTGTGAAGTTATATGGGACAGCAGTTGTCCGGAGAGTTGTTGGAGTAAAAAAGGTACATTTACACAGAAAAAACGAGAAATTCAGTGTGAATAAGCTGCGTTTAGACAAACATTGATAATCATATATTTAGAAAAATAAGAAAAGAATATATAGTCAAACAATGCTAAGGTAAATATATAAATGACTCACACTCGCTTTAAATATAGGAAATATTGTGTGTTATATATTGTATATTATGTGGAAATAATAAAATGTTCGTATAAAGTTGGACATATATTGGAACATATATTGAACATATGTTGGAAACGATATCCAGTGGTGTTTAATGTATTTGAACTTCTTTTATTTTGTCAGTATGTGTTTAATAAGTCTAAAAAAATAATATATATAATTTCAAAGGTAATTTTAAATTTCATAAACCAGTAAAAATTGTAATACTTGTATTTGTTATATATCCGATGTTGTATAATACTTTGATGAAGTCAATATATGCCACGGCAAAATATTAGAATTAAAATTAATCTTAGTATACCACAAAGCGTCCGCGCTTTGTTTTTATTTTAAATATTATCACCTTAGTCAACTTGGTTAATTTATTTTAACTGTATATAATGAAATAATTTTATTTACAAATCTTCAGACTTATAAGTAATCAACAACTGCTTGCTCAGCGGACAACCAATCAAGTAAAATGTTGAAGTTATGATAACGCATATTGGATATAATTTTACTGATTATAGAAAAATCTTCCATAACAAAAGGAAATCAATTATTTAGGAGATAGTATATACACCAATAAGAATTTTAGAACCACATAAGAATTAGTTAATTATTGTACATATCTAAATTCAAAAACTCTAGTAACGTGGAAAATAAAATGTTAAGTATTTTGATGTATTAATTGTTTAATTCTGAATAATAATTGTGAACATTTTTTAAACTCTAAAATACTTTTAATTACTTTATAAAAACAGAGAAGAGTTATTTGCACATAATTTGAAATATAATGTGCCGTAAAATACTTATAATATAATTAACTTTTAAGATATATTTGTAATAAAGATAAACGTTTCAGACACAGTATATATATATATATATATATATATATATATATATATATACATATATTGTATATATACTTAGTTTATTATAAGAAACTATGTATTATAGCTTAGTATGCAAAAAGTGACGGTATATAATTCTTAACTATTTCGAAAAATTTGCTTAATATATATAATAATATAATTCAGTATGTTGATATCATATTATTATATAACATTAACATATATTTGCCTTCGACTTTGGAACACACATAATTTAGAATTTTGCTCATTCATGCATTGTTCAGTATAGGCTTTGTTATAGAGAAAGTATACAGTATAATATATAGAGTTTCTTTATTCAAGTAGCTTCACGATATCTCAATAATAAACCTCTTTAATTACATTTGAAGTTAGCGTCTACATTCTTGGCATCGTTATCGGTATACATTTCAGCTATACGTTTCATTTATGTCAGAATATGTAGACAGAATTACGTTGGCAAGCGAAGATTAGATTTCGTTTAACAGACAATATATTTCAGATTCATCGACAGCTTATAGGGTGGTGGAATTGTGTCGAATAAGTATTGCGTCGAACAGTAGAATTCAAAAACACATAATCTAAATATTGTAAAATGCTCTTTAACAAATACGGAATACTGTAGAAAAATGTTTAATTGAAATAGTATTATATAAAATCAGTTGGGTTAAATATACTTTTCAGGAATTGTATAGAACATTTATTTAAGAATAAAATACATAGATGTATTTGAGTAATTGAGTACCTGCACATGAGATACAATAACATGTGCCCAACTACTATTTATATAATTGACTAATTTGACCATAATTTAATAGTGAGCTCGTTATAAAGTAGGAATCACTATAAATATTAAAAAAATTAAAACTTATTTATTAGGTAAATTTCTGAAAAAGTAACACAATAAGCTCACACAATAAAATTATTTTAATGATATTAATACTTGATTAACTTTCAACAAGTTAGTCTCTAATGGCGAGTATCTAGGATTTCAAACTGAGGGGTTTCAAAAAAAGAGCGTCAAATAACATATAAATTCATATTAATTTTTAAAATTTAAACATATTGAATATATATAATTGATTACTTTTTACTATATATATATAGGTAACTATCATAATTTATAATATTTGAAAATACAAAATACAGACAAGAATATAAATCACATTAATATTTTTTTGTTTATGGAATTTTTATTATCTGTTGAAACATAAATTGTATAATAGATGGAATAAACAGAATATTAATATTTTATACGTTATTTTATACGCAAAACCTATTTTTTATACATTTTCCTTGCAAAATTGTCTCGTATTATCTATACATTATCAAAAATATTATTCAGAACAATACCTTTATCTTTTAAGTTACTACTCTTCCATATTAATAAAATAAGTAATAAATTATTATAATAACAAATATAATTTTATTAACATTAATTGTTATCCAGAAATAGGACACCAATTTTACTCGAATTGCTTTTTTCAAAATCTTCACTAAAAACTTCTATTAGGTATGGTATTTTATTCATTAATTTACAGGTTACATCTTTATATAATATATCAGTAGCGGAGCTGGTAGCACTGTAATAAATAATAATGTAATAATAATAAACTGTAATAAGTAATACACTGTCGGATAAACACAATTATGTCGTATAATTTTATATGTTGTCGGAATTCTGTAGCTATTGTATATGATATAAAAATAGTGAATAAATAAATAGGGCCAATTTGTATATTGTATGTCACACAATTGGAGTGTTGCAACCCAATCAAAAAATAGTGGCGCCGCGTATATATATATATATGATGTGTTTTTAAGTATTTTGCATTTGATTAAACTAAAATATGTCGTATCCTAAATTTCCTTTTTACTTTAAAAATGTATACTCGAATTTAGTTCTCCATAAAAATTACAGCTAGTAATTTGTTGTTACCGTTTTAATTATTTTTTTAATTTTATGGAGGGCCGCAGTTTTTCCTTGAGATTGAGGGGGTGGTTTCTAGAATGCCTGGAAACTCTTCTAAATTCGCGCCTGCTCTAAGATAATATAACAATAATGTGTAAAGTATTAGTATTTATTTTAAAATAGTTTAAATACAGAACTGATTTACTTACACTCTTTTTTATTTAATGTGTTTGAACCAATACTAACTGTCACTATATATATATTTCTGCAAGCATATGTGTAAATTATGGTTTATCTTAGCTTGCCTATATATTTCAATTTCAATTTCCATTTCTATTTCAACTGGGAAAGTTTTTAATAATTTATTTAATTTTCTGTATGAAATGCTTTTCTATTAGTGAATAGCGAGGTAGTCAGTAGGGAGTAACGAGGTAGTGATCTGCGAGTATGAGGTAGTGAAGCATTGTGGTTATTAATATTATACTCCATTAATTAAGAGGACAAATAGGTTTTTTTATGTTTGTAAAAAATGGTGTGTCATTTATTGAAAAAGTATACATGTTTTAGTCTTAACTATTTTAAATTGTATCATTAGAAATCAATGCATATTTTCTGCAGGAATTCATGATAATAATTAATTGCTTTTATTTTATTCTGAATATAATAATCCAATCATCAATATACAAATATAGTTTAGATACAGATCTCAAAATTTACTAAACGGAGAATTCCTTTTTTCGAATTAACATGTGTAGTTTTTGTTTTATCTAATTTTAAAAATATTTCGCCAAAATTTATAAACACATAATATTTATCATTATAAAAATATAATAATCATAAGACGATAGAAAAATAAATTTGGTGTAGGTTTCGTTGTTTAAAGATTGATTTGCAATTGACAAAACTTAATCTAAAATAATAATAACATTACGATTTTTCATTAGACGGGTAATCATTTAATCATGCATAATGAATTACTTTGTATATAATAGCTTTTATGTATGTATAAACAATATACTATAATCATCGGTATCATAATATAAACCTAAAGTTATATAAGATACAAGCATTGAAAATAAATATATAGACCGCGAGAATGTTGTCTTAATTTAGATAAACTTTATAAACACTTATTTTATAACCACCCTTTTACAGATAATTTAATTTGTCTAATCAAGACACAATTAGTATTATTGGATTTTTCTGTTAAACATAAACCATAGGGTTGTCACGTACGTTAAAAACAATGCTTTATTGTAAATATGTGTACATTCTTACTAATGATTCCTGCCACTTTTTAAAAAAAAAATCAATGATTTCTCTATAAACTAGATCGCATTAAGCAATTTTTATTGAGCTGAATCTCCCTACTCGATTAATCAATTAAGCAACTTTCACCTTCACATAATTTCTTGATTCTTTCTATATGTCATATCGAATATTTTGATGGTTTACTTTACGATCGGAGTTAGGAAAGGGGGATTGTGCATTGAAAATTAATATTTTTCTTTAAAAAAATAAAAATTGTTTTAAAAACACGTTTCTATTTTTCTTATACCTGAATTGTTAATATATACCAGTTTTGTACTCTGCTTAGAAACGATTAATGTTAAAAGTTTAATTTGATTAATTTATGTATTATTAATTACTAAAAATTTATAATGTTTATAAGTGTTTTGAAAATGTTGAGTTACAGTACTAAAAAACATTTAATTTTAATTTTGACATATTTTTAGTTAAGGACATTAATTGAATTAATTTCTATTCCTGTAACAATCGTTAAGATTTAAAAAAAGCTAAGTTTCTTTTGTTCTAAATTTATTCATTTTTAAAAATGTTATGTACATACTGTGAATTTTCATGAAGAGTAGTAAATACATTAAATGATTATTAAATATAATAAAAATATTATTTTTTAATTCTTACATTTACATTTAAAAAAATTAATAAAGTTATCCAATTCATAGAAACTTCGTCTACTTCAGTAAATAATGATAAGAATATTTACAAATATACAAAAAGTTTTTAAAACAAAAGTTTCTTAAGCGTTAAAATTACTAATATAATATTGAAAAAAACTTTTATTTGTGATAGTGTTTTTGGGAATTTTTAAAAAATATTTAAATATTTAAAAATAAATAATGACACCCTTGATCAGAATAATTTTTTGCTGTTAGACTAAATGTTGATGAGATTCCAGACACTAACAAAAATTTCCCCTTTTCTTTGTACACATTTGAAAATTGAGGAGAAAATAATATAAATTTTACATTTCGTTATAACAGTTTAATCATATAGATATTTTAATTTATAACTGTAACAAATTAAAATATAAAATATTTATTAAATAATTTTATTTGAAAAAGTCTAATACATAATTACAAAAATATTAAATAGAATAATAAAATTATCTGTATAAATAAATTAATGTTTTTAAAAATTATCCAAACTTGATCCATTAAAAAATTATTCTTACCACACTCTCTTCGGTATTTCTTAATTACTCTGAAACCTTCAAGCGCCAAAATAATCATATAATGTAAAATTGGAAAATCACGTAGATATTTGAAACACCTAATAATTATTATTAACTAATGTATATAGAAGTTTCTAAATTTCGCTTACTGTAATCCATTGCGTATTTTGCAATACTTTCTGATTATTCCTTTACGATTTTTTCAGATATATATTATTTTGTTTAGTGAGTAATGGTAAGAATATTTAAACTAATAAGAAACATGTATATTAACATATATATATAATATAATATATAATATATATATAATGTATATTAACATATTTTACGTATATATAACACTTTGATATTTAATTCAATACATAAATGCATAAATATTGGCGGTGAATAATATATACATATTTATAATTATTTATATAGTTTATTTGGTGATGAAAGTCTCAAAAACAGATTAAAGTAAATGCAGTGTGTATTCAATACTCTTTATTAGTTGTTCTTGATATATGAAACACTATGTTTGTGGTAATTTAATTTTTTTTAAATTGTTCAAACTATATTTGTAGTTATTTTTTTATTCTAATACAAAAACGGTGACTTTATTTGTTTTGTGATAGATATTATGTACGATAACTATATCTAATATTGTAGGAAATTTATCAATTGTTTATGAATATGCATTTTTATTGACGCGGCAGAAATTTTTTGAGTGATTTTGTATCTTAGTATTTATCATCTCTTGAAAATTCTTGTTTTATATACCTTACGTTAAAATATTTATATGTCGAAAATATGGAATATAAAAACATAATAAATGACAGCATCAATACATTTACCCTATATTTTAATACATTTTTAAAAAACAATAAAATTAATTAAAACTAAAGTTTAAATTAAAAAAAACACTGTTTAATATAATAAATTAATTGAATTATATTTTAATATTTTAATAATTATAACCAAAATTAATTTTAATAATATCTATTTAAGTTTAAAACAAATTTTAATACTATGTGAAACTATTGATGACATTTTTGATATTGATAATTTATAGTTAAAAGTTAATAAGCGATATTATGTGCGTTTTGATAAATGAATAACTATTTAACAATTAAAAATTGCAATACTTTTTTATTTGTTATTCTAAAAATTACATCATTATTTGTATGGGTAAAACTATTAATATATGTTTTAATATAATATAAAACATACTATCAAATATTAAAATTTTATGATAAATTGTATTCAATTATATAATATTTAACTTTTAAAATATATGTTTATACCAAACAATTATAATAAATAATAGTATCTTAGTATAATCGTTTTTAAACAAAGAGTCAATAGCATTATTTCATGTTTTAAATAGATTATACATTTATTACTATACTTTCGAAAACAAATGATATTAAGGCAAACTAAGGTAGCAATTTATATAGGTAGCAAAGGTAGCAAATTAATAGGTAGCAAAGTTATTTCTTCTAGGTTCATTTAATTAGTTATACTATTTTTCAAAGTAAATAATAAATCAGTTAACAATATAAATTAACCGAAAATGTTTGAAATACTAAATACATGAATTAAAGTGGATTAACATAGTAACTATTGTACCTCATAGTAATGAGAAATTCGTAATGACTAAAAATCAAAAATGTAATTGATCAAAACACATTGCGAAATCATGTAGATAAAACAGTAGAATTTTAGTTTATAAACAGATCATTATATAAGTATAATATATTCTAAGATTAAAAGAAAACTTTTTAAGATTATTTTATATAAGTACTCAATTTCTTATGCTCTATGTCTACACTTAATTTCTTATATGTTGAACGCAAATATGCCATGACATTTAAAATACAGAAATATTTGTAATTGGTTTCATCATGTATGAAATGATCATAAGCAGCAGGTTTTTATGCTCAATATGACATATTGCTCCAATTTTTAATATACATACACGTGAAGTGTTAATAACATAACATCATAACATTTGTAAATCCGGATTTAATGTGGTAACCATATTTAACACTTAATTTAACAATTAGCACTTTGGCCGTGATGTTTTATAAGGGTGTGGTTCATTGTTACTTTGGTTTCATTTTACATATAGCAATTATTATCATTATATGCATTTTCATTATGTTTAGGACAGAATTAATTAATCACTAAAAACAAATACATTTCACCATATTATAGTTTATCCTTATATATAAATACTTGTTGTTATAACTATATATATATATTATAAGGGTATAGACAATATTATAATTTGTTTTCAAAAAAATAGTTTTAATATTATCAGAAATAAATATGAATTTTTTAAATTGTCATGTTGCTGACTGCTATTGATTGATAAAATATATTTTACACTTTGTCTTTACACGCTGGGATGTACTGTTTAAAATTAGTTAATTGTGTACAAAATATAATAAATTTGGGTTGCATTAGGAGATTATAGAGCGTAGAAATTGATTATATAAAATATTATTTTGTTATTTATTCAGTTTTTGCAGTATGTCATGGCTATATATTGTTTTTTATATAAATTAAACATTTTCTGTTTTGTCTACGTAATATAAAAATAAACTTAGAAATTATATTTTTAATATTTTATAAATTTGTTACATGGTTAGTTTTCATTTCTAGGGACTGTTAAAAAGATAAAACAAGTTTTATATTGGTTTTAAGTTTTTAACTTTTTAAAATATATAGCTCCAAATCTCGTTTTACTATGTGATCTGATTGTCCAAATTAATAGGGGTTTCATTATATCACTTATTATTTAATTTTTTGTCTTAATATCCATTTAATCTGATGATTAGTTTATTTTTTGTTTCTCCAATGTACCATAAATGAATATTATTTTAAAAATGCAATCCATATATTAACATAGATAGATCAAGAGAATATATTTTTATTTCAAAGTATAATACCTTATTACCAACTAGTCTTATAACTAAAAATTGGCAAATGTTTTTTATATAAAATTTTAATTCACCTTGTAAAAAATACTCACTAATTAATCTCAGTTAATTGTAATTTTTACTAATTTTTTTCCAGTTTTTCAAATTTCCAATTTTTCTAAAATTTTCAAATACAATTATAGTTTTTCATAATTGTATATTTGTGTAGATTATATGTTTTGATAAAGAGATATTCCCGAAACTTCGACTACAATAAAACTTGATTTCTATTTTTAATTATTCGCATCTACCCATTTAATTCGTTAAGCTTAATATTATCTTAATTAAAGTAATAGGATTTATTCGTGAAATTGATATAGTTATGTATAATGGGGAGTTTAGCAGTGGAATTATTTTACTTATAAAAGCGGGATTTTGTTTTTGTCACATCATTAAAAATTGAGATACAACATTTTGCAAGCCGAAAAATAAAGCATATTTTTTCAAGCATCAGTTTGTCACGAACGATGTTTTTAAATTTCTAATTTTTTATGTTTCTAAAATGTTAGCTATAACTATTAAGTGGAGCTCTGAACATTACATATATATGAAAATGCAGCCAATAAAGTTCAATGGATGTAGCATGCAGTACTAATTTGTTTGAGCACTGAATTAATTTACTTCATTTAGTAATCCTCAAAAGTCGAATGCATATTATTTGTTATTCAAATACATGCATAGATTACGATTTGTTGATAAACAGATATGTCGTGCTGAAATTTTAATATATAAATTAATATTTGTGATGCCAATAATTTTGCAACCTTCATTTTAATCTATATTGCATTTCTGATGAAAAGATTAAATTGATATTTGTTGTTTTTCTACTTTGTAGGTTTACTCATTTGTGCGAGTGTAATTCTTGGGTTTGGTCTTTTGATGGTTATTTGCTGTCGAAAAGGTTTTAATTTTGAGGCTAAACAGAAAACAGATTTCCCCAACAACAGCAGGAAAATATCACACCTCAACTCCACCACCGACGGCGACAACATAATGGAGCACCGGACAATTACTAGCGGTGTCGGTGGGGGAACCGGCAGCAACAATAGAACTCTAATCAGCCCTGTTGCCCACAGTAACGACGACTTTCCAGGCTATAATACGAGCTCAACTTTAGATCCCAATTACAATTCGGCTGACCGGCGACCGATTAGTGGCGGAGATTACTCGGATCAGCTAATGTTTTCGACATTGCAGCGTAATAGGCCGACTCCTTACTATCAACCTGAAAATCCGGGATACGTCCCGGCTAGTCATATTCTGATGTCCTCTAGACAAAATAATAATCCTGCACCTGGGAAAATGTCCCGTGCTTCGGAATTTTTATAACATTTTATATCATTTTTGTGATTATACTTGAAAAAATTGACTATTTAGTGATCTGATAATAAACGTTACATTCTTGTTTTGTGTATGTATTCACGTTTTTTGAAATATTCGTAAATGCATATAATTATATTTGTTTACAAAAACCTATTGTTATGGTTATAGTTTTGACCTTAACAACAATATTATGTTTATTTCATATGTTTAAAACAAAAAATTATATTACTGATATATTGTGATTTTAAGCTTATTTATAATGTTTGTTATACTATTGGGAAAATGTTAAAAAATTGAATTGAAAAAAACAATAACCTCTCTAAACTATAAATATTTTATAAAATATCTATTTTTAAATTATATAATAAACACTAAATATAAAAAACAGAGATGGAAAATATATTTTATCCAAGTATTTTCGAAGATATCAAACCTTCATAATTCTACATATGAAAATGACAGAATTAAAAATAACAATATTTCAATTATTTTTCAAATAAAGAAATGTAAGTTAGAAAATTCGTGGGTAATATATATTCTTCAAATCCGTATTTACTTCCTCGTTTTATTGCGCATTGCTATACTACACAAAAAGATTATCACTCATTTATTCTATTTATAATTGTTTTCCATGTTTTGCCGATACATATTAATAAAACTTTTAATGATGTGAATGATTTTTTTATTTAGGAAACGTGAAAATCTTTTCTTTTAATTACTTTATTGATTCTATCCATATAATTCGAATGACGCATACATACATACATATACATACTCTGCAGTCTATAACCATGTCACAGTCAATTATTTAGTGATCCCTTAATGGCTTCGTTTGTAATATATCAAAAATAGTTATTGATGCGAAAATGTAGTGCTTCTTTAATGATGCTCTAATAAATAAACAGAAAAAACAAGTGGCGCCACCAAATAAACGCTTAAAATATATATAATATTAATTAACCCTACCTAACCACCCATAGTGCCGGGCCCTATAACACTAGAATTGTCGTAAGGAGTGTACACATTGGTATAAAAGCATAAAACTTAGCACAAAGCTTCCTTATACCATTACAATATTTTCCCAATTGACCACGTTGACCTTCACCTCTATGACCTTGAACTTGACCTTTTGAACTTTGTCTGTATGAACTCAATATTTATTATACTTTAGGTAAATTTTTGCCATATATTTTGCATTTAACTTTGAATTTGGACTTTTTTGGGCAATTAATAGAAAACAATTACATCATACAGAGTACTTGTCCTTGACCTCTGTGAACTTTTGACCTTGCTGTTTGTGAATACAGTTATTATACGATCCATTTTAACTACACGGAATGATTGATTCATGAATATATTTGCAATAATTTTTCATTACTGGCTAAATAATTATTAGTTCAACTTTTATTAAAAGTATTTTAATTGATTAATATAGCTAGACTTAAGACATGAGAAATGTATGATGATAAGTAAATTGTAATTAACAATTAAACACTTGTTCATTGATATAAAGCCATTTATTTCACAAATTATAATAAATAAGCATTCTGCGACTAAAATGACTATGATCTATGAATATAAAGAAATTACGTGATGTTGTACTAATCAATGTCATTTTGAACGTATGATATTTGTTCTAAAGCAACAATGTTGAATAATTAAAATGGTAACATTTAAAATTAGTCAATCACAAAAGGCTTGGCAGCCACATAGTGATATACAAAACATGGTACAGGTTTAATACTGCATTTTGTTGCATTTGCAGTGTTTCTTGCATCCTTTCATGCACCCACACTTCATAAATTCTATGCTGCATCTGATGCCTGGGTTAATGTCACTTATTTTGGCTCATATCCTGTAGGAGTACGTTTTTGCTAACCCCACGCACATGGGTTACGGTATTCTGGCTGTCCTGTGATACACTGGTCCCACACATGTCTTGCTTGATATGCAGATCTCTTGACGCGTGATGCAGAAGTGCATCTGCTGTAGGTGAAAGCTTGTCAATTGGTTTTGTCTTTGTTACAAACATATTTTTCCGAGTCTCATTGACTCCTGAACATTCACTAAACATACACTAATCTTTCTATTTTTCGAATATCCTCCACTAGTATTTTACAGTGTTGCTTTGAACATACATTACATATGTATAGCATCGACAAATCATTACTATCCAAGGAACATTTCACACCTCGTCTTGTACTGCAGTTTTACACTTTTCGCTCTTGCTTGTCTTGCCTCAGACTTAAAGCTAACATCGTTATATACATACATAAAAAACAACACGTAGAGACTTCTTGGCTCTTGAACGTTTGCTTAAGTAATCCATGAATATACTTTCAGAATATTCTTTAAATGTTTGCTATGTTTTGGCTTGAACATTTGAACAATAGACACGGTTGAGTTATTGTCATCAGCAACAAAGTCCACTTTCTTTTCTAAGATGGAAATTAGGTATGATTTCTGATTAGTGTGAAGTTGTCGATCCAGCTGGGTGGACTAAACTTATTTTTAAGTCGAAAAAACTCATCTAATTCACCTTCTCCAAACTGGCACGCAATAACATTATTGAGAAAATATCACAATTTTGTTTAGCAGTTGACAGTTTGTGAGCAACTCTGGCCTTCATCAACTTTGTATCATTAGAGGAAGGTTAGTTTTAAACAGAGTGCCATACAAACTTTTTTGTTTTTTTAGCAAGACGATCATTTACAAAGTCGTAAAATAAATTTGCCCTATTTCATGCACCTCTTTTACAGCTCGTATCACAGTATCATCCATGATATGTTTGGTGTGCAGAGATAACAGGTCTGTTAAATCTTCCATGAAGGGTGTTATATCAGTAAGTATTTAATTATAATGATATATTGTAATAGAAATTAAATTGTATTATTTGTAATATTTAATAAGAGAGAGTTATACGTCTTGCTTGATTGTACATATATTGAACCATCACCAGTATAGGATGCAATATAAGACTAGACAAAACACGTATTCTCAAAATATTTTGCAAAATCTAACCGATAAAATATCTTTTTTGTAAGGTTTTTTCAAAATGATGAAAAGAAAGTTGCCTTGTATAACATTAAAAGTAATTTCTGTTATGGTATGATCGCATCAAATGAAAATAAAACAACATCAGAGGATTACGCTAAAGGAGATAAAGACAGTACAATTGCAGCTTGCAAAATCAAATCTTAAAATTTCCTGAAAATAGATCCAGAAAAAATTTATGAATCACAGCCTGAAATGTACACAGATTGAGTCTTGGAACAATTACAAAGAGCCCAACATAAACGCTATGTATAAACAAAATATTAGCTTGTTTTGATATGTGTACCAATTCCACATTGTACACAAAACAATCATTAGACCATTTTCATTGGTTATTATTGTATATACAATAATTGAACTAAGAGTTGATATAATATAAAGCTGGGGAAGAAGACTATAAATTAGCTTTGTACCGGATTTCAACAATAATTTACAGCATAACCAATTGTTTGATATGAAAATGTAAGTTGCATAGGTACTTTATTTTATTTCATATCATTCAAATATTTCATTTTAATTATATATTAACATAATGGAGATATTTGAATATATAGAGAGCATTTTCCATTTTTGTTTTAATAAACGAGTTTGCAATGTTTACACTCGAGTTTAACAAAGAAAATTAAACCGATATTTGCCGGTAACTTTCTGAAAATACCTTGTCGTTTAAGGTGCTGGTGATTGAGCATATAGAGGTAGGGAGATCGAATCCCAGCATAGTAAATACCCTTTCTTTCTCGGGGATACAGTTGTATCTGTCTAGTGTTCTGCAACTCCCAGGAATTTCTTTAGTATGTTGTTTGCATTATAAGATCTTCAGATTACCAGAAAATCACAGACAAAAAATTCATGTAAGACAAAGGCGGAGCTGAAGATATATATTATTAACATACAGCACTACTACTATGCGTTGAATAGCTATTATAAATATGTTTATTATAGTTTTATCTTATAAAATTAAAAGGCAACAATAATTTGTTATTGCTAGAATTTATGGATTATTTTGAATGATGATTTACAGATTTTCAATTAATAACACTTTTTCAATATATGCTACCAAAATAATCCGTTTCATAAAAAATAACTTTTCGGTTAGATAATTTTCATCATTAATTGGAAAATTTGATATTTTTTGGAATATACGGTATTTATTTTCAGACAAGAAAATATGACTTTATATAGTTTAGTCATTACACTTGTTTTTCTCAATGGAGTTATCCAATGCCTAGAAATTGGTTCATTCAATGTTCAAATCTTTGGTCAAAATAAGATGAAAGATACTGCGGCAATTGATACTCTAGTAAAAGTAAGTAAACATTTAATATATTTAATGCATATATACTCTATATTGAGTATGTATTACGCTATATCACGTAAATAACTCAAACTGAGAATCTACGAATCAGAGCGAAGTGGATACGGGTACATATATATTTTCAGAAGACACTTGAGACGCTGTGTATAATATTGAGTACATTCTGTGATATTTCAAACATAATTTTTTTATAACGATTTCCAGTAGACTATTTTGACAAGTTTTTTCTGTACTCAGATTCGGCAGTTTGTCGTTGGTATATAGTGTTACATATGTTATATAATATATAATTCATCACAATATTTAAAATGTATCCACGCCATTACAATACATCAAGGTGTATATCACGCGCCTCACTGTAAAAAATCAATCTTGTTAGTGCGTCTTTACATGGACATCGATATATAAGCTATCATATATAGATGTCCATAGTCTTTATAAAGAAAACTTCTATAGAAAATAAAGTTTGACCCTGTTTCAATCAAAATATATTAACACTAATAATAAATAGTCTCGAAATGCAAAGGTTATGACAGAAATTTCCCAGTGACCTGAACTGCACTATATTTATATACTACTACGGGCGTGTAAATACAGTATATATACATGCATTCTACTATTTGGGAACAAGTGGTACAAATAATTTATATTTAGAATTTTTAAAATTAAAAAAAATATATTGTATTAATTCGTCAAAATATTATTCATGAATAAATTATTTTGCATCTCATACACAGCATATAATTTGAAGACCTAATTTACTCATTTTTTGTTTACTCTGATTAGTAAAATAGCAAAATAAGCATATTTTATGTTTGTTTTAATTTTTGACTGTTTAATTAAGTAACTAAATGAGAATACCCAATTCAGCAAAAAAAGTATGATATATAAAAATATATTTTACTAGATTTTATCTATTTTAATATTAACAATCGGCGATTTTAGGTGAAGTCTTGTTTCCATTCTGCATTATGCTCTCCAAATACTTTACTGGTCGTTTTATATGGCGGCTCAAATAGTTCAGTCTGGATATCTCTAAAAATTACAATTTAAACGAGGTATACCTTGCTGACCTCGACGTCTGCAAGGTTATCTGGTAAATCTCTAATAATTACAATTTAAACGAGGTACACGCTTGACATTTAAAATTAGTATTGACCTGAATGGATTCATATTATGGCGGTGTACATATTACACAAGTTTATGGAAGAAGAACGAATAGTAGTAAGTTTTAATAAACAATATGATTTATACTATAGGTTTTTCTACAATAAACTGCTACAACTAATTGACAGGCATATATGCCTTGGAATGCTGTGATGAGACATCATTAACAAAGCCTTGGTTTTCCGATAAATGTATTGTAATTATCAAAAACCGGTAACATATGATTGTGTATCGGTTATACAGAAATAAAGCAAATAGGATGAGCAAACAACTGAATACAACATTCTACAGCTATTGTATGTCTATTATTAAATCAGTTTAACCTGATAAATAGTGGTTTAGCATGAAAACCCTCCTCGGACTTCACAAAAGGGATCAACTTGCCTCACTAATAACCGAAATATATCGAGATGATATGAAATAATTATAGTCAACGAAATCTATCGTTTATTATAGTGTTGCTGTTAACCTTCCTCTTCTACAAGAAACAATTATTCACAGTTTCCGAAGAAGTTATTACTCCAGCAAACTAGGTCCAGCTATAATTAAGGAAAAGAAACCCCTAGCCCCGGAGGACTGTCTAATTATATGCTTAGCGAATGCTCACACAACCTTGCGCCCCCAGACGCGTCTATCTTATTAGCAGCCATCAGGGAATAATCTTGGCCAACAAATTGTTTTTATAAAAATATTATTCCCTTAGCTATGCCCACTCCACCTACAACATCGAGACCGACCTCCGTCCAATAACTCTTACTTGCACATTAACTAAAACAAGTAACAGAAGCCACCTTCACGAAGCAACTCAAAAGCCACATTAATCATCTTTATCGATTAACGCCAATTTGTAGCAAAAAAGGTTAGCTTGACTACCCACGCAATGGTTACCTACGAAAATCCACAAAGGAACCGATGTAGAAAATGCGGCTTATCTATTGTTCATTTACTTTAGTAAAGGATTCGACATGATCGACATTAACATTCTTAGCAAAAAAATAGCCGACCTTGGAGTGCCCTCCTATCTCACGCACTGGACAGCTATATTTCTTGCAAAAAGATATCAGACAGTCTCATATCAAGGAACGACTTCATCTTGCCTAGAAACCCAATCAGGTGTCCCTCAGAGAACTATAATAACTGCCCCCCCGGCTTTCATGGTCATAATCAATGATCTTCAGGTAGACATCAAGCATGTTGACAATAGTTCAGTTGTCCTAATAATTCTATCATGCAACAAAAAGCCAATGACATTTCAACATAGACCCAAATCGATCACATGAAATTTAATAATACAAAGAAAACTCAAGAGTTAAGGACCGACCTCCTTTTCAACAACCATCCAGGAATGGCCAAACCTTGTAATTAACCAGAGGAGGGTTATAAGACCCATCAAGCAGGCAAAGATCTTAGGCTTCATAATCAATGACTCACTGACATAGTCTGATCACATTGACTCAATAACTTTTTTTTGTCTCTTCTAAATGTATGTATTTTCTCCGTATGCTAAAAAGAGCAGGATTGGTATTCATAAAGTGGGGGAAAGAAAAAAAGGAAAGGAAAATAAGAGCAAAAGAAAAGGGTCGAGAATTGTTGAATTACGTAAATTAAAAGGAATTAGCCAGGCATGTTTACTTAAGTGATCTGGCGGTCAAGATAATATCTCTGCTTAGGTGTTACGTCAGTGAAATGAGGTCTATATAGCTTTATAGACCTATAAAGCCAAGTATAGAGCAATTAGTCCGGCCGTTCATGTATATCTAGATCTTTCAGTCAATATTATTTATTGCCCAACTATATAGTTACTATTTATAGTCAATTCCACTTGTTGAATTGATGAATATGACATGGTATAATGCTCAATGAATAAAATACAAATAGAACAATATTAAATTTTTAACTAAGTTTAATTAACATTTCATTAGAAATTAAAAAAACAAAAAATTAATTGAACCTTATTGTACAGTTTATATGTAGAACAATATTAAAATGTAACTTTAATTAGTTGTATTTAGAACAATAACATCATTTTAATTAAAGTTGTTCTAATTTTATGCAACATTTATTTACATTTTAAATTTTAATCTAACTAAAATTAGTTGCTAAAAATCTATATGTAATTCTATTTTTATCAACATACGTAAATACTATAAGCCTATATGTATATAATTTTTAAACAATTGACTTAAATCATATTTATAAATTAATTAAAAAATAAATTACTTAGATCAAGTAATCTATAATCTTTATATTAACTATATCAGTCTTTTACAACAATTAATATGTTGCATATATGTGTGTATATGTAGGTCTTTCAGACAGTATTATTTATCGCCCAGTCAATTCCAATTGTTAAATCCGTGATTACCTAGCGAGATATGATGATGTCATACGAGTTCGGCAGATCACCTATAGTCATATGTTTTCACACCTTAAATTTTAATTTTGTGGGGAAAAGGGATAAGAAAAGGAAAGTAAGGGAAAGTAAAGGAAAAGAAAATAGGGAAAGTAAAAGAAAACATAAGGAAAAGCGTTTCCGCTTTATGAATACCACCCCAGGTTATACTCTTTCAAACGAAATTATAAACGTCTTCAATACATCAATAGATACCTTGTAAACTTTCATTAAACTTTTACATATAGTTTAACAAAAGTTCCCTAGTTTTATAAATAAATAAAACAAATATTTAATATACATGCCTACCTATTATTGTAGATTATTTCGAGGTATGATATCATGTTTATGATGGAAATTCGTGATTCGTCACAAAAGGCTCTCCCACAATTGCTGGAGAAATTGAACTCGTAAGTATGTCTTTCATTTGATTCAAGTAAAATCACGGTCCTAATGATAATTAAATTATAAATTAGTTGGCATTACAGTTTAATACATTTTATTAAATATTAAATAATATCTATATTGAGATTGAAATTGAAATTGAAATTGAAATTGAGAATATTCATTGTGTATTATGTTGTTGATTTCTGATTATTTTTTATATTTAATCAAATGAAATAAAAATAACGTATTCAAACTGGTTTAAACACTTATTGACCGAAACTTAACTGTATTTAGCAAAACAATTAATTGTCTTTTGTAGAGTAAAAAAATTAACTCGTAAGAAATTCCTAATCTGTATTTCATTTTAATAATTTCGTATTATTTAATGAGTTACATGTGAACAAATGAACAACATTAAATAAATATATACAAACATCTATATATATATATATAATATATATTTAGGCTAAAATCGATTTCATGTAAATGGACAGATAGAGCATCAAATGTGAATGTTAAGTTATTTGGACACCGATAACAATATGCGGTTAGTTAGTATAAAGTGTGAATTTAGGTTTAGTAAAATCAGTTACCTGAAACAATAACAAAAAAAGATTTGTCAAAATAACAATTAGTTGGAATTAACTTAATATATAGCTACCTAAAATCATCACAAAGAGAAATAGTGACACAATTCCATGGATAACACAATTTATATATTATAGTACTTAATTGCTTGTTATTCCAAATATATATTTTTGTAGTTTTGCTGGTCATGTGGTTGGACGATTTTTTGATGGGTCAGTTGCTACAATGATTGTAAGAAGAGAAGATGTCAAATAGACTCATCATGCATCCGATATTAACACTTTAACCTTTGGGCTCTTTGGGCCTAAACAATGCAAATTAAAGACAAATTGGTTATTGAAAGAGAAAAATATTTAACAAATTCAACATCATTAATGTTGAAATGTAATAAAATGTTAGACTTTATTTTAACAAGTACCTTGATTTGTGCGTAAAACAAAGGACTTCTCATATTGAACTTATCGATTTACTAATTACTTTTCTATTGTTTGGTTACATATACGTTGAATATAAAAAACAATTGTATTTTCATGATATATACTATAATAGACCATTTCAATTTCTCGTTTAGCTTGATTTAGTTTATTCTCGGTTTAAACCGTCTCAGACATAGCGCCTATATTGTAAAAATAGTCAATACTATAACAGTTCCTATAATTACGAAAATTGTGATAATTTTATTGAGCTTTATATTGATACCAATTTCGATGGGTTGTGTGGTGTAAAACAATAATTATAGACCTTTATAATTGATAACTAACAATAAGGAGTTAATCAACTTGTAATTTTTATCCAAAAACACAATATAGGCCTATAGCCATAAATAAATAATCTTGCCTACTAATTTTAAAATTGTTATATTGAACATCAACATATATATTAATCAGTACTTCTAGAAATATAGCATGTATGTATATATAGCAAAACTAAACGAAAAAATGTAAATTATAAAATCAAGTAACATAGCTTAGGCAGTCACCTAATTTATATGTGGTAAATAATATGACGTTAAAATGTTTTAGCTAACTACTTATTGATTAGTTTAGAAAAAAACGTTAAGTAAGGTAAACAAATCGATACGATAATGACAAGGAATGTCATATTGCGTGTTCAAATTTGACTTTAAAGTGAAAAGCTGCTATATACACTCGGTGATCATAACCATAACTGCCAATATATAACAAATTACATAACCATAACCATGGCTTACTCCAAATATAGCTGCTCTCTATTTTGTTTTGTTTTCAATAATATATAAAGTCACTAACAACGAGCAGTTTGTTTAGAAGTTGTGATAGCGGCCTTTATTTTATCTGATAAAGAAAGTGATATCAGATAGTATAAATGAACAACTCTGCAGGTGCGTATTTAGACGGGTTTCCAGACTTTCTGGAACTCCCCCTGTCAGTATCAAGTAAAAACTGTAGCCCTACATAAACTTACAACAAAATATCATAAAATATCTGGCTGTATTTTTATGGAGAACTCAATTCCAGAATACATTTTGAAAGTATAAATGAATCTTGTTTACAATGCAGCGCAGGTGCGTAGCCGGGGGGGTAACGGGGTACATGACCCCCTAGTAAGTCAAAATCTGTAGGAAATTTAACATAAAATTTTCTGAAATGTTCAATGTTATTAATGCACAAAATTTATTAATCTGTCGAAAAGTAATTGCCTGACCCCTACATTATAAAATCCTATTAGTTATCATGTCCAAAATACTTAAATATATATATATATATAAATGTAACCTGTGAATTAATGAATAAAGTACTACATGTACCTAATGAAACTTTAAAGTGGAGATTCCGCAAAAACAATTTGAGAAAAAGGTTTTCCTATTTCTGTATAGCGTAAGCAATAATTATAAATTAAATAATTTATTTATTATTTTTAAAACATAAAAGATAATGTTATTATTATGAATTATGTATTCTGTTTTTTTAATTTATTATATAATTAATATTATAACAGTAAATAAAAATTTCATCAACAAAAAACTATGAAAATGATTTATATTCTTATATGTATTTAGCGTATATTAAAAATGGTATTAATTACCTATATTATATAGTAATTTTTTTATAAACAGTATATACACTATGCTTAAATTTAAAATGTCGATATTAATTTTAACATTACTTGGCGCCCTCCTTAAAATTTTTGAAACCCCCTTGCTGAAATGCTATAGAATACACGCCTGACTCGGTAATATTTATCAATGTTATTTGGGGAAAACCACGTTGCATCTCTGGTATACTCTATAGTTGAGTTGGTTGCATTATAGTTGTGTCGTTACCATAGGTGTAATCTGGCATATTTATTGCCGTTGCTAAAGTTTTAGAATATTCTGTGTTATATTTTTCCATTGGTTTTTTAAACTCTTTATTATTGATTTTCTAAATTGCTATTAACATCTGTCTAATTCTATATTACGATATACACACTTTTTAAAAGGATTTGAACTCAGTGATATAATACTGTGTATTATTATTCTATTTCTTTTGTGGAGTGTATATTTTGTTGGGTGGAGTATTGGGGATTACTTTTTGTCAATTTTAAGCCGTGACAGCTTTCCTCTTGGAATTGCCTATTTGAATACGAGATCTGATATTATTATGATCTAGTCACCAGGGTAACAGGTTTTAAGTTTGAATAGCCTACTTGAATACGAGATCTGATATTGTTGTAATCTAGAAACCGTGTAACAGCTCTCCACTTTGAACTACTTATTTGAACATGCGATCTGATATCCTTTGTCCTTATTTGTATATACTGTCATTAAAGTATTTTTTCCAAACTAATCAAGTGGTTAGCTTAAACTAGAAATATTATAGAAATTAGCTGACTGCTGTAGAAGCTGTTTTACTTAATTTATATTTTATATTTTACATTATTTCATTTAGTATTTTTAAATATATGCTTTATTTCTAGGATTATTATATGTTATATCAATTAAATTATATATGTTGTAAATTTAGAATAAAAATTGTTTAGGGTGTATATAGACAAACATAGAATATACAAATATACAAAACAAAAATTATTTCCGTGTATATTTTGTGTTTTTAAATTTTATTTATTTAATATATTAAATAAATGAAATTTATATTTATAACCAATAGATTAAAAGATTTTTTTGCAAATGTTGGCTTTATAAAACAAATTACTTCCTTTCCACACATATTCCAATATAAAATGTTCAGTGAGATACCAGGTTGCTATTATATATTTGAAATGTTTTGAAGTTAGAGTATTTGTGAAAGTTGAGACAGTACATAGGGTGATTCACCCGGTTACCAGCGAGACCTTAGTGGGTTCTCCGAACGAAATATTACAATTGTTAACATGGAGAACGCTGTTAAAGGAAAGAGGTGGTCTTCGGGAGATAGCGAACAATTATCAGATCCGATTTTGAAAAATATCGAAGGGAGCAACAAAAAAATTGATTATTTAAATTTGGACATCTTTATGGATCTTCAAATGAAAGGTATATAACTATTTATTAATTTTATGTTTTTAAATTATATTATCGATTTAAGAAGATAGTTTAAATACTCCAAACGATAAATAAATAATATCTTCTTTATTAATACTAAATGGATGACTTGAGGTTAGTGAATATGTTCTTTTAATTCTAAATAAAACAATAAACCTTATTTAAAATGATATTAATTTTTTAGCATTTAATTTATTATATAATGCACTTCAAGTTTATTTATTTTGTATACAACAACATACATTTTAATGGATGTTGTTGTATACGTTTCCAGATCATTTAACAGTATTATCAACACATGAAAACAACAAAATTGATAAAAAATCTAATAAATAACGATCCAACGTTTTTTCAGAAACTTCAGATTAGTCAATGTATTTGGTAAAGCGAATATATATATATTATATACTAACTGCGGCAACTATATCACAAACTAAATTAACACCTCCTTTGCTGTCAACCTGATTTCTTTAGACACCAGTAATCTCTAAATCTACAAGTTTTGGTCTTGCTACCCCATTAAAAACATGTTAGACTATCAGGGGCGGATCTAGGAAGTTGTCAAGTCAGTGACATACTCAATGTAGAGGGAAGCAATGCAAATTCCCAAACACGTCCACAGGAATACGCGTCCTCTGCATTGTTTGTAAAGCATTTCCTGAAGTTAGAAAAGAATCTTATCTGATTGGCTGATAAAGTCTGTTAGGAGCCGTAGATATAAAAAAAATCCTTAACTTTGCCAAACATTGTGATGCACTGTCGATGTAGCTCCATTGAGACTGTCCGGTTTGACGATAATACACTCCACTGGAAAAAAATTTAATAAAAGTTGTTGTTTCAAATTAATATCTTACATTATATGATCATTCAATTGATATAAATGGAATAATTAATTGTAATTTGAAATGAAAGCACCGTATATATTTACAACCTTGTTACTTTGATTATTAAAATTATATACATTTTGTGATCCATTTATTATGGTTTATATTATATATAGTTAATACATGTAAATTATGTTATATATGACTAACTAGAGCACGAAAATCTGAGTTTTCCAATAAATACAATTTATGAGCGTTAATGCTTTGGATAATATAAACAATATTCTTGTGGAATGATTTAATTAATGAATCTTTATTTTAAATTGTATTTTTCAAAACAATTTATTTATTATTAAGAGAAACACTAATTTTCCGGACTTTTGTTAATATTAAAAAGTCATTTGAGTTGATCTATATAAGTATAGATGGATAATACCAATATATTTTTATAAAATGAATTTACAAATGTAAATAAAACATTGTTAATTGTTCGTTCGCACTATTTTTCTACTTCTACTGGTTAGATAGGCAATATAAACTCTATAGTACTACAAGCTGTATTAAAAAGTATAATGCCTTTTATAACATTATATTATATATAACAATATATATATATATATATATATATACAGTAACATCACAACATTTATATTTTATGCATTAACTTATTAATTAAAAAATATATAATACAGATTTTACTCAATTTCAAGAATCAAATTTTCGTGGCATCATGCGTAGTAATGTACAGAAAGTAAAATTAACGCAATATTATAATAAATTCAAAATACAAAAAATGGTGTGCTAAATTTTAAGTACCTTAATTGTTATATGTGTACTTTAAACCTATTTATTGCCAATATAAATTATTATAAATACATTATTAGTCATTTATAATAATTATTGTTGGTAAATTTATAAGAGTATCAATATTAGTCATTCGTTTTAAGTATGAACTAATTACTTGCAGTATATTCTAAGAAAGTGATAAAAAATAAAATGATAAGGTATCTTTTTCTAGTTTATATTAACCATTCCCTCCATAGTTATGTTCTGCCATCCATAAAGCTACATACAATAAAATTTATAATTAAATTCACTAGTAGCAATGAAAGGAAATGTTCATTTTGTTTTTATATGCTGTTGTACCTAAAGGGCATATGTAATCTCTATCTGTATTTTATGTTTTGTTTACATATATTTTCTTCATTAGTAGTAGTGGGGTTCCCACCATTGGGGTTCCCACCATTTCACTTCAAGTTTTTGTGAAAGTTTAGTTTTTGGTACCAGGTC
>JAUZND010010953.1:0-29038 GCA_034780555.1 Coelogynopora nodosa | reverse complement strand
TTCCTTATTGTGGTTCCTTATTGTGGTTCCTTATTGTGGTTTACTTATTGTGGTTCCTTATTGTGGTTCCTTATTGTGGTTCCTTATTGTGGTTTACTTATTGTGGTTCCTTATTGTGGTTCCTTATTGTGGTTCCTTATTGTGGTTTACTTATTGTGGTTCCTTATTGTGGTTCCTTATTGTAGTTCCTTATTGTGGTTTACTTATTGTGGTTCCTTATTTTGGTTAATTTATTGTGGTTCCTTATTGTGGTTTATACTTTAGGTATAACACGAACTATAACATGCTATGTTATCTAGTTTATTCAAGTCTGTAAAATTGGAATTATATGTGCGTAACATTATTATATGTATTTTATGAGATCAATTAAATCGAAAACTGAAACATTTTATACACGATAATTATAGAATAGAATCTATTTTTTATTACAACGATTATACATTACACCACCATATTTCATAAAAGTATTGAACGATGTTGGCCTTCACCGTATATCTACCGTTACGTCTATTAACTTAACATTGTATTACACTAAATATTGCGATACCAATGTAATATGTTAAGGTTGTATAAATATACAACATCTGTTTAATTAACAACATCATTTGTTGTTGTCTCTTTTAACTCATGATGCTTGAGTGAAACTTTTGGGAACAATGGACAGTGTAGAAGTTATAAATAAAATTAAAATGAATATTATAGTGAATGTGTCCTGGAATAAACGAGATCATCGACATAATATCTGATGTCGCGAAAAAAATGACTCACTTTCAATACATATAATCGATGTTCGCTTTCTGATTACTTCATCTAAACTCTATGCCCATAATTGAAAAAATGCACAACACATGTATGTACATAAATAAAATACACAAAACAACAATGCTTTGACTAGCATTTTCTGACCTGTTAATTGATAATTCCCACTATTTTCTTTTGAAACAAAATCGTTTTAATTAAGTTAATTGCGTTAATCATGTAAATGATTAGAAAGCAGTTTTTTGTACCTATTAAATAAATATATGTTAGCCTCACCGATCAAACAACAAATTATTAAATAAATATATGTTAGCCTCACCGATCAAACAACAAATTCACTAAAACTAATATATGCATATCATTTTCTATTGGAAAGTAGTAAGATTTTATCGGATTTTGTCCACACATTAAATTAATTTGTTTTTGTTAAGTATATATTTTTCCATTAGGTATATTAAACTTATTTTTTTACTAAAATCTCATTCACCTACAATATTTGATAAAAACAAATATTTATCATACATATTAATCCATATAAAAAGTCATAAAATCTCAAAACATAAAAGAAGTAATTAATACGCGGAGCAATGCGCTAGGGCAGGGTGCAGTGCGGTGGGCACGGTCCAAAACTTGAAATCTCTACCCTTACAGTGTGTTATTTTACACGCTTACTTAATGCTTTGCATTTTATACATATTATTATAAATAAAATATTCTGATACAAATTTAATAAATAATAATATATATAAACTATTTTAATCAACTGTTAATAAAATCTATAAATAATTTCATAGTCAATTAAAGATGTAATACTTTTTCTGTTGGATAAAAAAATTCCGTACTAGTATATTAAAAATGACTAAATATAAAATCGGATAAATGTTAATTTTGTCTACTTCTTCTTATGAACAACTTCTGCCTATTTCATTGAATTCTCATCTTTACTTTCGATAGGTATGGTCATAATTTGTCCTTACTGCTGTTTAACTCTTGCATACTTATTAATCATCCCCGTTGCTTAACTAGTCCAAATATTGGTGTTCTTTGAGTGAGTTACTCTTAATGAATTTAAGCGTCTATCAGTGTTGTTGAGTTGTCTTTTGCAAATTTATCGATTAGTTCAATACTTTGTCCCATTGTACTAACCACGATTCCACACTTATTTCCAACAATTCGTCACATTGTATTCATGTAATTACTTCGGAGTTTAAGCCGCCAATGTGCAACTAACAAGTGTTGTACTCTTATTATTTAATGCAACCAGGTAAAAAAATATATAATTCTGTAACTAGTGTAAGACAAATTATACACGTATATATAATATTTATGAGTTGTACTGTTATGGTCGACAGTTGTTGCAACAGTTTGCTTTTAATTACAAAAATATAATGATAATAATACCAATAACATACGGTATTATCTAAAACGTACAAAATCATGTAAAATATAAAGAATTTATGTGTTCCACAAACATGTTCGCATTAATTATATATGAAATAAAATGCTTTTTTTAGGTTGTAATTAATTTACTGATTGAAAAAAATTTAAATATCAAAGAATTAACTGATAAATGTAATTAATAATGATCGATTACATTTGCAATATGTTAATATCGTAAAAATAGCTATATACGTAAGGGATGGAAAGACCTGCAGCTAGTTGCGTTATTATCGGGCATAGAATTTAAGATTTCGATATTTTAGAGCAAAATGAATGCTGAAAAATATATACTATTTTACAAACTTTGAATATTTTGAAAACTTTTCAATTTTCATAAGAACACTGTAGTATATAACCGGAGTTAATTTTTGTGAATAGTTATTTATACAATTAAATATTAATACTATATAAATACTAACGATTTATAATTAAATAACAATTAAATATTGTTATATACACAAACATTGTTAAAATACCATTTATTTAATAGACGAAAAATGCATAAAACAAAAACACAATTCAGAACATTTAAGGAATGCTACACATTTAGAATAATATTATTGTTTTTTGAAAATCGGTTTTTTGTAGTTTTTGAAAGAGATAATAACCTTAAATTAATATAACTGAACATAATATGCCAGAATAACATGTAAAATGGCTGTCATGTTGCTGTTAAATATGTCTGATTTATATATAATCATAGAGTATTTTTTAAATTCCATATAAATTGTATAATAAAGAAATGTTAAAGAAATGAAACATAATTGCAATGCTCAAACTTATTTATGTTAGAATAATGAAATCGTTGATTATTAATTAAAGTTAATTACGACAAGTCTATATATATACGATGACCAATTAATACATTTATTCGTTTTTTTATTAAACCTTTGAAACATACAGTAAGGCTAATAATGAATAAATTAAAGATTTTAATACGATTATTATGTATAAAAGAAAATGTATTATTAATATCTACAAATAAACCTTACAAAATGACAATTACAATGTGAGTAAAAATTTCAATTTGGGTGTGTTACGACTATACGGAAGCTATACACAAAAAATCATGCAGCTTTAATTAGTAAATTATAAAAACTTATATAAAGTTGAACTCATGATCTTTATAAACTAATTACATTGGAATATTAGTCATATGTTGCTATAAAACTGCAACTAGCCTATTCAATCGGCATTACCATTTAAAAATGTTATTTGATGAAATAGACTCCACAGAATATCGGTATAGCGATTGTTATTCTAAGTATAGTTTATATACAAGATAAAAATAGCATTCAATTAGTTAATATTAATCTATTATTTGATGTCCAAATGTTTAAATTAAAAAAAACTACAAGACAACATATTAACTATACATAAACACCCAACAACGCGTCATAATTCAATTTGTAATAAAAATATGATTGAATGCATTAAATGTCTTAAACCCGAAAAACTTAAAATAAGAACATTATTTAAAAAAGTATAATTTAATTAAACCTTTACAATACCTTTGAAATGAATACGACATATTTAAAACTTAAAATAATTGGTTCAATAAAATATATATATCGGCTTAACTTACGCGGTATAACCGGATCTTGTTTTGGTTTCTCGAAATCTGAGTCGTCTATGTGTGCTTTCACATTAGTATTAATCAGCGAATCTTTATCCGATTCGTCTTCCATTTATTTGAAAGCAACACTTTACACAATAGTTCTTTCAGAAACCCATATCACTTAAGAAAAAAAAACTTTCACTATGTAATTGAATTAAAAGAATCCCACCCGACATTTGAGTAGAAAGTTATATATTAAAAAAGTGTTGGTGAGCAACGTAACTCCCACTTTGCATAAATCATGCAATATTTACTCTCCACAAAATCGATATTAGAGTAAAACAGCTTGCGGTTATTGCACCCCAAATTAATTTATAGAGTACAGCCTGCTTAATGTGAACGGCATGCGGTGAATGCCACCATGTATAAAAACAGAACATTAAATCTAAATAATTTATTGAAAAGACCACATGGTACGACATGTAATACTTTTTGGGAGCTAATTAAAGCAAGCTCTATATAGTGATAGGTAGGATATATTACCAGATGAACTGCTCTAAATATTAGTAGTAAATGGTCATATTCTATTCCAACACCATCACAAAATAAAGCAAAATAAAAAATAACCAAAACATATCAGAGCGACTGCTAAATAAGAAACAAAATTGTATTATAATATTAAGATGATGTAAAGGGAAAATAACATTCAGAACCGAACTCCAGAAATGTCAAACAAAAGGAATGTGTTATCATCAAAATACAAATATTTTAAATTTAAAATATGTTTAAAATCAAAATATTGTTTGTACTCTATAAAACAGGTATGGAGTGATAAGATGGCAAATCAAACCTGTGAATTTAAAAGACAGACTAAGAAATCCCAAAAATCGAACCAGATTACAAATAAGAATAGGGCCTACGTATAACCATACATTTATAATTAAAAAAGGGAAGATGGAACTAAACAATGGTGCTAAACTTTGGACATGAGCGGCAGTTTACCAGTTTGTGTGAGCTTTAGTGGAATTTAAGACATTTATATTGGGTTTACTCTAGGAAATTATACTGTCATTACATTTAAATCAATTGATTCCAGATTATTGGTGGATGTCTTAATATCAAAAATTTTAGCAGTAAAAATAGAATAATTACAATTATTTAATGAACAGATGTACAACAAACTGACCGTGAACTTTTATTAACTCCACTGGATTAAGTGGTAATAAATCTATTTAGTGAAGTGCACAACATATAACCGGATAGCGGCGAACGGAAATAGTCTGTGTATGTTGTTTATCCATAAGACAATATTGACAACATTTTGTGGTGTAAATAATAATTGGTTTATAGGGACTATTGCAATTTTTTAAATAACTTTTTTAATAAAATGGAATTAGTATTTACAAAAGTTTGACATTTTTATGACAGTTTGTTAAGACCAGCAAAAACGAATATAGGAGCATCATTTGATGAGATGTTAATTATCATCAAGCTATGTGTAAAAAATCTCATGAGTATTATATTTTTTAGAATTACGTAAGAAATAAAACTTAAATATATTAAGTTTAAATCGAAAAAGCAATTGAATTTATTGAATGTATATATTGAATCTATTATATCTAATGATTTTAAATATACCGATGTATGCGGATTTTATAATAATTTCTGACAATTTATAAATCAGTATTATCTTTCTCGATTTATTTTTTTATATTGTTTGATAATTATTAATTTATTGAAAAAAATTAAACATGCTTTACCCCTATATTTATTTCCACAGTAAACGTGAAATCGTAAGAACTGGGATGAATAAGCTTGTTATTTAGGAATTCGATATGAATGAATATTTATTAGTAGCAATTTAAAGAATTAAGTATTTTTGCATCCAAATTAATTTGGATGGTTAATACTATTTTAATCACGTAATTCAGTATTTGCAAGGCCATATCTAAACACTATTTAATTGATCAATAATTGATTTATAAGTAATACTTCACTACAAAATTATTTAAATAATAGATCTGTTAAAAAATATAGTGATCGAAATTTGATGTCTCACAATGAATGGATATTTATTTTGGCGCATTCAAAGTATTCTAGAAATTAAATATTATATACATTTTTTAATGATAGTTGTCTCATATGCTCAACATCTATCGGGAGCATTCAAAGAGAGGCAATTAGTAACAGTAGTGATCATTTTAAAAAATATTTTGAAGATATCATAGTTAATTAGAGTACATAGCAGCTCCAATAACAAAGGAAGGGCAAATAACCGATTAATTGTATTATAAAATATGTTGTTTGTTTTAAATAATCTTACTTACTATTACTTCAAACAGTAAAACAGTATTTATATGTATCAAACTATTAAGTTTTTATGAAATATCGTTTTGTTCACTCACAGCCAGGCTTATTTTTGTTTTACACAATTAACTTAATTCTCCTAAAATTTAAATAAAAATAATGATATATGTGCGATCAATACGATGGCATAAAAGAATGTCATTGTTTAACTATATATATTTCAAAAAAATACTATTTGTGTAATCCTTCCTAACTATATATATAAATTATGAAAATTTAAATATTGAGATAATTAATCACATAATTTAACAATAAACTGTATTTATATTAATTAGATTTTTCATAAATAATGTAATTAAATATCAAGCGGCTAATATGTTATATTTTCAAAATGTTACACATGTAAAGATTTGTACAAATGCCGTTTTTCTATATTAAAAATGAAGTTTAGTTCCATGATGTATAACTTTTAGTCTATTGATATGAAAAGGCCTTTAGAAGTACTTGAAGTTATTATTTGTAATTAAAAATAAATAAATAATTAAACAATGAAGGGGAATACTGTTAGTGCTCACTAATTGATCCTTGTTTTAAATAAAAATTAAACGCTTAAATTTTATTGAAGTTATTACAATAATTTAACAATTTGTGTAATTTAAACCTTTTTAAACTTTTTAAAAATAAATTAACGACAGATACCTTATGATCATAACAACAGTAAAATGATGGTGTAAAACTAGTTAATGTAATTATAATTACAGAAAATAACAAGGTAATCTTCAAAATTAAACTTGTAAGAAAGGTTCAACAACAAAAAATTAAAAGAAAATACGTTTTTATCGAAATAGTTTCAAGATTTATCAAGTTTAGGATACGATAGTAGGTGCGAATATTAACAAAGATGAGTGTGAAGGGAGAAAGAGAGGGTGTATATACAATAATTATGTGACTATTAGATTTCATAATAACAAACACAGTTAAAAACAATCATTTTGAAGAATACGGTTGTTTCTGACACACACAATATATATATAAATTTAATAACATAGCATTTTAAGTAATACAGACGGTTAAAACAGCTGTTAACACAAATTTAAGATTTCACAGAAATTTAGAAACTGCAGTTTTATTTACTTTTTACTAGACAATTTCAAGATAACAGTTGTTTCATTTTCACACAAAAAATCAATTAGTATAATTTAAATTGAATTTGAGTTATTTTCTTGATTTAATTTATTTGTATAGTGGTAAACTTCCCGTACTTTCCAATGTATAACTTTTTCAAATGTAAATAATTACTAGTAACAGGTTTTTGGGAATTTGGACAAGTATATTTATCATTTTGTTTCAGTTAAAATATCATAGAATTAATAATTAGCGACTGTTACCGTTGAATTAGTCTTATACGGATTTGCAAGAGTAACAATAGTTTCAATAATTAAAAGAAAAGCTTGATATTAGTATCTTAATGCTACAGTATCCTCAACGTTACAAATACTTTTAAAAATCAATAAATCTATGCCATTTAATAATTTTTATAAAACTATAATAATACTGATAGAAATACTACATTTATTAATTCACAATAAACTTTAAATATGAAATGTATTCCATAAATGATTTTTTTTAAAGTGGTTTTAATATAATAATGTAAGAATTTTGAAATTAGGTGGACTATCGTATCAGTAAAATATTTAAACATACAATATAATGTGTATGTAAATAGCAAACTAATTTAAATTGGTGTAAACGGATCCATTAAAAACATGTATTGAAAAATTATCATAAAATATGATAATGATTTATGCTTGTAAATATGGTATATTTTTAAATTTATGATTTTAATATTCAACATGAAATTCTATCGGCTTTGAATATTATTTTGCTGATGATGGTGATAATTAAAGCATATTAACAGAATTCACGTTCCATAAAACAAAAATGACAGTTAAATTAAAACATACATTATTTATTTAGCTGAAGTATTTACTTGGGCATTTCTAGTTTTAACATTTATTTGAGATTTATTTAAATAATAATTTGTCACATCTGATACGTTTGAAAATATTCTTTAAACATACCCTTCCGTTCTATTTAAATTTTAATTAAGTTTTCTGTCAGTAAAACCGTTCACAACAATAGATAATTAATTAAAATATCGTTATTTATTAGAAAAAAAGTCAATTAATAGTTTACATATAAATTAATATAATTTAAAAAATTGAGTTAATCAATAAAACAATCGCAGGGACAAGAATCGAGAGCCGTGACTTATAAGACTTATATTGTCAATGTTATAAAATAAAAATGTTTTAAACTTCTAACAAATAATAATAGAAAACATATTAATGCATAATTTTATTCCAATTAGAAAAGCCGTATTTAAAAATATATTTTCCTTATTATAATGTTGATGTAACTTTAAAAATATGTTCTCTATTATATATATTTTTATTTAATGTTGATAAGATATATATATAATTTTAGTTATCTTCGTTTATTATTTAAAAAAATAGTTATCTGTATTAATAATTTTAAACTAAAATGGAGTAAGTATTTCGTTATTTATTACCGAACGAAATGAGCCATCTCATACATCCAAAAATTCATCCCATTGGAGAGTACCATGTATAAAATGCGGTTAGTATAATTAACAAAAATAAATCCGATTAAACTGCGATTAAAGGGGATTAATTTGGATCAGCTAAGGTGAGCTCGCCAATTCCCATGATAGGGGGGGGGGGAATCAATCAATAAATATACATATGGAATTCTGCAAGCATTTATAAGCAAATATCAGCATTGTTTGTATTTTAATTCAAAAGGGCAATCGATCAAGTTGGTGAACTACGCAATACTCACCGTATTGGTCGAATGATCCAGCTGAAAGTGTGATCCGCACATTATCAATAAATTGACGGACAAAGTTGTGGTAATTACGGCATTTATTGAATTAATGATATAATTAGTGAAAGTGGTGCTGGATACTGGGAAAGCGCTTGCTTTAAAAACAGTATAGTTATTGATTGTGAAACTGATTTTATCATAAATATATACATTTTATAGTAATCCACTATATGTATATACTTATTTTTGCTAAATTAAGTTAAAATTGGAACTTGTACAGTATTGACCTGCTTTATCCTTTTCCATGTAATAGTCAAGATCTAGGGTCTTTCACTAAAAGTGTCATTATGCTATCTCAAAACATTGTTGACAACGCTACATCGCCAAATATATTTAAGCACTAAAATGTGAAATTTAAATCTAAATTTTGACATTTTTGTTAGCATGGTTTGGTTAAACCTAGCTATATAATTATTTCTATTGATACTTATTCATTCTTTTGTATACATTTCCTTGCCATACTTTTATTGTATAATTGAACCCATATTAAAAAAGTTTAATGGGGAGGGACTGTCTTCTAGAAAGTCATTCAGTTACCGATTTTGTGTAATAATTAGTAAAATGTACAAATTGTAAATTGCAAAGTGTAAAAATATTTAATATCTACTTAAAAAATTACATTTTTATTCGATTTTTTAAAGTGAAATATAGCTAAATACATTATTTTAATTTTTAGTAATTTAAAAATGATTGGTTAGTAACAGCAAATTAAAATATTCTAATTCATTCCTTAACATCACTGTTAAGTAAAAATAACAAATAACGGTAAATTAAACCAAAGTGGGTCAAAATAATAAATTAGCGCAATGAAAAGCGCAATGAAATTACCGATAATATTGATAACAGACGCAGCTAAATATAACCATGACGAGTATATTAAATAATATATACTGTATATATATATTAGGTTGATTTTTCAGTTTTTAAAAACATCCAGAAAAAGGTTTGATAACGATAATTTTCAAAAAGTCTAATTTTTCTGGATTAATTTGGCCTTGCTCAAATTGTAATAAACAAAAAGTGAATACATAAATAAATAAATAACATATTTGCAAAGGCTATAGTTATCGGTACAAATCCACTCAAAGCAAACAGATTGTAGAGAATTGTTATCTATACAATAGTAAAGGAAGATCTGAACTCAATTGATAAACGTACATCCTCCTCCGCCACCTCCTGAAGCGGCCCCTCCCTTTGGCGCTTTATACGTGATGCGAAGGTTGATTGTGGCCTGAAATAGTGACACAACACAACTGGTTATTGCGCCCAATACTACTGCCTATATATAATTATATATATATATAACGTTTAAGACGGTACGGCTGGCTCATAAATTGGTTTTTACTACAAGCATATGGTGTCAGACAACTTGAAAATAGGGGCATATTGCAACAATCTAAAAATCTATTAAAAGTAGGTATACGATTATGTTCGTATATTCATAAGTAGTTGGACCTAGGAATTATTGTTTAAACTGTTTTAGGGACAGAATTGTAAGTTTAAGAATAAGGTTGTATAATCTTTTTAACAGTTTACCAAATCGTTATAGTTTTTGACATAATTTTTTTATACTGCCACTAAATCGTAACATTGTAGAATGTGGGTGTGAAGTCAACATTTCACAAAGTTGTTCATCGTTTTGTAAATACCGGGTGTCGAATTTTTGCCAAAATTCGAAAATGTGTCAATTAAATTAATTTCGTTAGCTATTATAGAGTTATATAATAAACAAATATATATATATATATTATACAATTTTCTTATTGAAAATATAATTCGATAATATACATATATTGCGTATTAAAAATACAACTCAACGAAAATATTGTTTTTATTATCTGACAAAATAGCTCATTTTATATTATTGATTTTAGTTTTATTCAATATAAACAGATAGGGATAAATTAAGCTAAACCACTTAGAAAGAATCATTAATTAAAAACAAAATCGACGTAAAAGAGATTCATTCAACCACTACATCTAGAATTTAATTAATTCCACATTTGATAAACACTTCAAAAAATACGCTATTATTAAAATAGGTGATTTTTGTTTCATAGGATTCATGGTTTACACATTATTATATGTAGTGTCACAACATACTCAATTCAGCACAGGAAACACAAATTCACGCTTTACCCATCTAGTCAAAATGTTGATTAACCTTTAAAGTCCAGTCAAGAGTTTTAAAAGGTGGGTAGTAAGTACTCACCCCCCCAACCACTGATATTTCATTAATTAAAACATGTAAGATTAAACTAATATTGATGAACAAACATTAATGCTGTAAATGTTTGATTTTTCGCGGAAAATGACTAAAATTGAGTGATTATGACATAATGCAAAAGGACTACATCAATAGTACATTGCTAAAAGAATTGGAAGTAAATTATAAAGTAAACAAATGTCCATAGCTTTTACAGTTTTCGAGCAATGTTTATAAATATAAATACTCCTCCTCTTAAATAAGAAAGGGTTAAAACAAAAATAAATCTAAATAGTTAGCAATCTGTTTGCAAGACATAAAAAAATTATGATAAATAAAAACAAGTAATAGTCACTGTGAGGATTACAAAAGAAAAACATTATGTTTGAAAATGCTAGATCACTAATTTACTGCAAACGCATGATAGTGTTTTACAACATTACTAAATTAGTATAATACGTATTGTTTGCGCACACAAATTGGTAATCTGCTACTGCTAACCTGAATATTATTCAACACGACAGTTTATAGATATATTAATATACGAAAGGACATCATAGTATTATAACCAATCGAATATCTCAATATGGCAACGTCATACAGCCATTTCTAAATATTTTTCTATATATGTACAATATATATATACATCGAACATATTATTTGTACATCCATACATTATTATAGGGTATTAGAATATTTGTATATTTTATCGTATAAATCTCATATAAATATATGTAAGTATAGTTTAAAAGAACCACTCACCTACGAAATAAACCTTATCGATAACATGTGAAAGACAATCTAAGTTGCTACTTCTATTTATTACGCAGTATTTTACATGTTTGGGAAAAATCCAATATATGTCATATAGGATAATAAAAATATTTAACAATCTTTGAATTTACCGCTCATCTAGCTGTTACGTTTGATATTATTGTTTAAGTCTATAATCAATACGCTTAAATTAATATCCGTGAATACATAACATTTACTTGACAGGTTTAAAGGTTTACTTTAAGCTCAAAACCATCAACTTACAGCATTGGGCCTCTTGTTGGTATCAGACAAATTAATGTTGATCTCCATTTCATTCCGTCCCTTGGTGACGTCTTTAAGAGAGACATCTGCCTGACCCAAAAGTCTATATAAGAAGAACAACGATTTATAGATGCAATAGTTTAACATATATAGGATTTAATTTTATCGAAATTTAATCGGAATAAAAAACTGGATAAAATTATGATTAGTCATAATCAGCTAATCCGGTTATCAGTAAAGAAATATATATTTCAAATTTTTATAAAATTATGAAATTAAATGAAAATTAAGTAACTATATTCTCGGAATATGTCAGTTATAAAATTAAAAATAGATTTCCTTAAAGGTAAATAAAAAACATCAATATTTAATTAATTTAATTTAATCTTGAATTGTTATTATGATTACATCTTGAATGCCACGAGACTTTCAACATTTTATAATTATATCCAACTTAATAAAATCATGAGCATACTTCAACGTTGTTTTATTATTAGTAACATGCTTATAAATTACCAGATTAAAATCAATTTATAGAAATTATTATTATATCATTAATTAGGTTTAACAAACGCAGATGAGCTATCCAAAATATTAAAAAATATATTTTTTGAATATTAATAAACCAAACATGGAATTTTTATCAATTTAAAAGCATGGTGCGGTTTTAACTTATGTTCATTCCGATTTCACATATGAAGTCCTCACATCTCTTCAAAACGTCAAAATAGAATGCTTATGGTTGAAAATCTTCTCACCACGCACCCCTTAGAAATGTTGATTACTACTTTATTGGAACAACCTATTTTCCACCCTCCGGTCAGGATAGAGAATTTGTCATTTCATATCTGATCAGTTGCTTGTCTGACATAACACGGAATCCGTCTTCTATTGTTATCCAGGTGGGAGACTTATATATAGCCGGAATACACTGGACAAGATATTTACCATCCTTCGTTGTTCACCGCCCCATCTAAAATCAGCCCAGTTAGCCTGATCATTTTGGTATTTTGCTTTTGCCAAAATCAAAATCCCTTTCCCCATCATATCGAAACACAAATTCAAGGTTTGCAAACCCAGTAATAAAGATGCATTTGAACGTTATCTATCATCAATTGATTGGTCCATTTTATACCAAACAAACTCAGTGAAAGACACATTTAATTCCTTCTACGACACTATACATCGAGGTATGGAAGCAAACATGCCTTTAAACTCATCTAACTTATCCCACCAAGAAGCACTATAGGTTACAGAACATTTGAAGACATCATTTTAAAACGCGATATCACTCTCAACAATGGCTACATCACCTATTTTCGCGCCCGTAAAATCTGCCGTTGTAATTACTACGAAAAGAAATCTCACAAGATTACAAACATCGACCTCAAATCCAAATGGAATCTTATAAAAGAAATGTGCAGCCCTAAACAAAGCAAAGAAACAATTTACTTTTCTAAGAAATTGTCCGATCTGCCACTGCCGATGGTTCTTGAAAACATTAACTCTGAATTTATAAAACCCTTTGCTCTGACCGGGAACCTCCGTTATCCAAACATTGATTACCCGCTGCAAGTGACTCCCGAAGAAGTTGAAATCAAACCCCGGAACATGCCAATGACCAAAGTCACTATCATTGACCCTTACTGTCCTAATTGGATTCTCAAAGTTTCAGTCACCTTCTTGCCCATGCAATTTGTTATCTGCTCAATACCTCATTCTACTATTCCTTTGTTTCTCTCAACGAAAATCCGCAAATATTTCCCACCTAGTTAAAAAATCTTCAGTCTCAGAACCTGTTAGCCACCTTCTTCAAATTTCACTAGTCCCAGCTATTAGCAAGTTGGCAGAAGAATTTCAATTAGAAAAAATCATTAAAGCAATCATCATAAGACAAATAGACCCAAAACAGTTTGGAGCTCTTCCAAAATCTTCAACCACTTTGGCCCTGATAGATACGGTTCAATCTTAGATCAATAATCTTGAAAAGATCGGTGTTGCTGTGCGGGTCGTTCTTTTTTATTTTAAAAGAGCTTTCGACTACATCAATCACCATATTATTATTAAGAATTATAGTGAGGATTCCCCTCTCCTCCATTAACTGGTTTTCCAGATTCCTCTCTAGCCGTAGACTACGCGTGCGTCCCAGTGGAAATATTCTTCTTGGAAACACGTTCGGGCTGCTGTGCCCCAAGCTATTAAATGCGGCACATGGTTGTTTGTTTTATTCATCAATGACTTCCTTCGACACTACCTATCGCATTGGAAGTTTATTGACGATATGTCGGCATCGAGCGTTGTTCACAAAAATGATAATTCATCAGACCACACCCAGGAAATAGTCAACAAAGTCATCGAATTCACTTCGCAAAATGACATAGTCCTTCTCCCAGACAAGACTAAGGAACTTCTCATATCCTTCCTAAACTATCCTATATCTATCACTCCGATTAACATATCTGGCACACCCATATCAGTCTCCCCTAAAGTCAAGTGCCTCGGTGTCACCATGAGTAACAATCTCAAGTGGTCTACCCATGTTGACGACATCTCATTAAGAGCAGCTAAACGACTGTACCTTATTCGCTTGCTTTAGAGAGTGGGATCCTCTATTGAAGACATGTTATCACTCTGGTGTTCCAGCATCCGCTCCCTTTTGGAGAATGCCTGCCCGGTCTGGCATTTTCCCTATCAAATTTACATTCAGCAAAAATTGAAAAGATCTAACGCATAGCCTTGCGAATCATCTTCCCTCTTTCATCATATCATCGCCAGGCCCTTTCTCAATCAGGTCTCAAACGCCTTGACTCTCGACGGAATTAACTTTGTAAAAAATGGTGGCCCACAGTAAAATGAGCACTACCTCAGAGAACCTGTACATTATAACCTACGTCATCGCGTCCGAGTTTGCCTGAAAAAAGGATCGAATCGTTCCGAACATTCATAATGTAATCTACAGTTTTAAAGCTCAATCATATTTGTAATCCTGCAATTTTTGAATAATTAAATTATTGTCTGTTTACTCACATCTCTCTGCATCTATTTTTTTAATCTATGCGTCTCTATTATGTTATATTTGTTCTATTGTTATTTTTTGTCCCATCATGTAAATTTTTCAGCCCTTTGCTGCTAGGATGCAATGAAATACTCTTTTTCTAAATATATATTTTTAATTAACTCCATACTAATATTAAGCTACACAACAATTTTAATTTTAAAAAGATATTACTCCAAAAATGTTGGTACAGACATTAACATGTGCGAATAATTTATAGTAAAATGAATGAGATACAACACAAGAGATATTTTGAAAAAGCTACAATTTTAAATAATTCAGCTACATTTACATACACTTAAAGTGCTTAAAAATACAATAGTCGAACAAACAAAATTGATTTCCTCATAAATATAGGTAGCTGGGAGTACATGTACACTTAGAAAAGCTTGTTGTCGTTGTCTCCTGAGCACATAAATGCATAATTTGGCTGGTTAAGCAATCTTATTGTAAGTAGACTGACTATACGTGCAAGCTCCCACAATAGCTAATATCAATCAAACTATAATCAATACTTTTGGAAGAAATTCAACAATGGAACAGTTGTTCTCTAAGTCCCCACATTGGCATGAATCAACAGATCAGAGCATGTAGTCAAGTTTAATGAAAAGTATTATGACTTTAGGGGATTTCTTTTTATTCTGTTATCGTCATGTATCGTCACTGTGAACATATTCAAATTACATAGTGAGAGGTTTAGTTGAAATGACTTAACGCTTTTATATCGTATTTCGTTGATTAAAGAAGTGCCATCTGTTGCACTGAGGAAATAATTCAAGTCAAAATATCCGTAACATTGAAATCAATTTCTAATTTATTAATGCATTGTACGACCAATATAATACGTGAAAAATTGATCAACCGCGTTTTTGTCGAAAATAACAATTCAAATTTGTTTAGGTGACGCAGTATGTGTCAATTGTAAGTTAAAAAATACACATTCTGACTTATTTGTTAAACATTTCATAAATCAATATTCAAAATAGGATAAAAAATAACATTTTCTTATAACAGAAATAATGTAAACATATCATGTATATTATCAATTAAAATGTAAAATAATGATAGGCATACTTATTACAAATGTATATTGATAATAATACAACATTGCTACAATATATAAAATATATAAAAAATGTAATTCCTTTAAATGTTACACTAATTTACAATTTAACACAATGAATTATTTTGATTTTGATTATTTTGTCTTTTAGAACAAAATTACTACTATATGAGGCATTTATAGAAAGTATTATACACAATTTGAAAGTTGTGTGATAAGATATGTACTGATAACTACAGTTTTAATCTAAAATAGAAAATCAAATAAAATAAAATAACAAAAGAAACATGTTTAACAATGATGAAAAGTCAATTATATGTTTTTTAAAGTTTCCAGTTGAATCTGATATAGTTTCGAGCTATTCAATAAGGTAGATTGCATAATACTGCTTACAATCACGAGATGAAAGGCAGTTGGATAATTTACATTTTAAAAAAATCCAATAGTTATTGTATGAACTGCTTAAATTCGGCAGAATAGTAATTAACATGTCACGTGTATTTTTTAAGTATTTTTAAAAGCAACTGAAGAGAGACCTACTTATAAACTTATACAGTTACACTGAAGTCATAATTTATCTCACTAAATAAAAAAGATACAATAAATATTTCTATTCATGAAAACAAGCTCAAAACAAAAAAACAATAAACTTGAATCGCGGTTTTAAAGTTAATTATTTAGTAACAATATTGTTTAATTACAAATATGTAAAAAGTATAATATTACTATTGTAGATATATAATACAAATACATATGGATTAAAATATAATAAATTTTAGTAGGCACCTGTCAATTCCAATTTTTTCATAGTCCTTGACCTGTACAAGTAGACTGTCCCCAGCTTGAATAGCTTGTGTTCCGAGGTCAAATTCGAGTTTCTATAAAGTGAGAAATATTCATATTTAAAACATATCTTATATATAGTATTCTATGATTAGTGAAACTTTTAACTTTATTATCTTATAGATGTATTGTAGATATTTATATTATTTAACCAGTATTATTGCGAGTAATATTATATACGCAATTTAAAACATGCTTCATTCTGCAACTTTAATTTTCCTTATTGTACTGCTTTAGATTGCTCGACCTTAATAGATATAAACGAGTATAAATATGTTTAAAATTATTATACTTTAATATATAATAAAGCGATAAATGAAAATAAAACTACGATAATGTATAGAAAAGTATTAGAATTTTTTTATGGTAAAATTGATAAAAATAGATTTAACAAATATTTTGTAATAGTTTATATACATTAAATGTAGGACTACTATATAATGTGTTTAATTTTTACTAAAAAATAACAACAATAATGAAATCTATAGATAACTAAAGATGTGAAAAGTACTATTAGCAATTTCATTATCAAATAGTTTTAACTGCAGTTTCAAATAATGTGGTTTGACAATGTGTTTCATAATGTATTTTATTCAATGAAAAGATACATTGGCAAGATAGTTTTAGTTACAAATTGTTCATATTCTCATTTAAATAGCAGTATAGAAATGATATAAGATATTAACGGTGATTATATATATATATGTGTGTTTAACAACACGCGCACAATTTGGTATAGAGATGGGAAACACATATTTAACGTTTATAACATCATAATACGACATTAGTATGTGATAAAAGAGGCCCATTTTCATAAAATTAATATTCTGAATGCTTACAATGATAAATTTCACACGCATTAATTAACACATCGTTCAATATAATAAAATATCAACGGTCATTCATAAAGTCATTCATGGTGATACCATTTGTTAGAACATACACCTATATTGTAGTCTATTATACTAACGTAAAAAGATTTTCTGAACACAAAAATCGTATTTACTCACATTACCTATGCAGTAAATACAGCGTTACAAACTATACACGGGGTTTACATTCTACACCACTACAAGAGCATCTATCTATACCTAACAGAACTAATAATTGGTGACGCTAAAACACTGGCTTAAATAATGAAACATAAAGCCAGGAAGGAGTGAAAACCTGTGAATGTAGTATCAATTGCGCAAAAATAGATTTATACATATGTAGTTTGATATGCATTGAAGCAGGATTAATCCACAGAGGGTGGCATATCAGTAAAAGTTCGACGAACTGAACGGCATCAGTGGAAATATGTGTATTGTAGGACCTATCTGTGTGTAAATAAAAGTATGTTTTGGCTCACATATAGCTAGCTCGTTTTCTTTGCATTGCTATACTACCTTGTGTAATTATATGTACATTGGTTGTTACTTAAATGCGTCATTTCCTTTCCTAAAACAATTAAGTATCCAGGGTAAACTGTTTTACTATTGTATTCTTATTTCACTATACGATGTAATACGCGAGTATAATTCAAGGTTGATTAATTCAATAAAAAAAATGTTTGGGAAATATAATTTAATTATTTTGAAACAATAATATTAAATTAATATAAAATGAATTGTTCAAAGCCAGCAACACATGTATAACATTTTAATTAATAACGAAGACAACATATAACTTTTTAATTCTTTCACTTAGAAAAATACAGTGACGCACGATATTTAGCTTAAAAAATAATAGAATACTACCTAAAACTGTAATTTACCAAAGTTAAAACTCAGAAATATATGTATATATAAGCGGCTAAAATTATGAAGATTTATTAGCTATGAGGAATATGATCAAAAATATATACCAAATTCCTAGAAATACATATATTAGATGTTTTAAATATTATTATTAACATGAAAAATATGTAACATATAAATTTTACATAATCGATATTCAAGTTTAACTATAAATAATATTCAGTACAAAATCACATAAGATAAAATTAGTTTAGTTATGGTATAATAATTTACATGAAGACGTAAATAAATTAAATACTCCTTACTTCATTCCATACTGGACTGAGTTCGCTTTCAATAGTTTTCGTTTTCCGTTTCATTCCTGGAAACAAAAAAATGAAGTGTCATTGTTATCATCGCCTTATAAAAGATATAAATATGCCGATAAATTACATTAGTAATCTTGCTTTTGGAAATTCTAATAAAACTAAATAGGATCTGTGTTGTCAAATAATGAAGATAAGTTGTGTTTAATAAATAACACGAGATTAGAAATAATAGATAATCTTGAAACTGCAAATATATATTTAGCTTTGAAGGAGAATATTATTTAATAAGTTATGTAACAATGATATCACATTTTACAAAGTTTACATAGGTAATACAGGCCTTTACAAAAAATTCGCAACTAATAAATTTATAATTTTACTATTATATTTCATTTATTATTTATATAAATCTAGTTAAGTGTTATTTTCCATTCTCCAACTAAAGAAGTCCAACGATTTTAGACCAAATGAAAAACATACTCTAAACCGTTGTGAAAGAATATCCTAATAATTTGACTAAATATCAATGAGATTGGCATTATGGATAACAACACTTACATGAGCATGATGAGCTCTGTATAATCTATTGGGATAAATATTATTTAAAACAAATTGGGTGTTATTATCAATTTTTATTAACAACTTCAGCCTAGGTTAACAAATTGCATCCAAGGTACATAAATGTGATTGTAGTTTTATTGGCTCAACAGTGCAAGGTTTTATATCTTACAATATATTCTCATTTGCCAATTATTTGATATGTGTAGGACTAGTATAACACATAATATTGAGGATATAGTAACACAGGGTGTATACATTGGTTAAGAACAAACAATAGCTACCTGTTTACTTATCTTCCCATAAAATGCACTCAAATAAAACCAATTTTGTATGTGATTAATATAATCTATATATGATACTAGGCGGAAGTCATTAAAAAATAATAATATTTATGATTGGAATAAAACATTATCTCTTTGGTATAAAACTATATGACTAGTTTTTCTTAATAATTTATTATAAAAATTAATCAGTAACCAGTATATTATAATGATATAAGAAATAGCACAATTTTTTTAATTATTGATAATTTTTAATTTGTTATTTTAATCTATACTTAGAGGACAAAAAATTAATATGAAGATTTTATAAAATTGTATTAGGTACCTACAATAAATTTATTGTTTTTGCTATTTACTTTAATAATAAATCTTTTATTGTATATAATTTTCTGTTGGGTTTAATATTATTTTAATAGTTTTTAAGATATTATTCTATATTGTTATTATTATTTTGGGTTAAATATATAGTAGTACTATAGGCAATTAATATTAATATGTACAATAAATATAATAGCAAACTTAAATATTAATATAATAATTACTAGGAATGAGCATATTTTATTTTAGGCTACTTATTTTTTTTAAATAATATTATTTATTATAAATATTACATATTTGATTTAAACTATTCATATATTATGTAAGGTAAATACTTAATGGATATTTCCATAAAAACATAAATACATTTATATAATTAAGATCCTATAATTATTTACCATACAGTGCATAACTTAAAAACTTTATAGATATTTATTAAATATAGAAAATATTTATAAAGTATTAGTATTATGGATAAACATAGAAAAAGCTTACAATTTAAAACACTTTCCTAAATTTAAAAAATAACAATTATATTTTATAAAAAACATAATTAATTTTTTTACATCATTATAAAACAAATAAATAAAAGTGTCTCTTAAATAGTTTAATCTACCTTTCATTCAAATTATTAAATTTATTCTTAGATTATTATTTATATTAAGGACTTAAGTATTTTAGTATATTGATCCTATTAGGATGTATCATAATATTTTTATTGTTTTTACTTATTTACTTTATTGACATATTAATTATATTATAATTATGAATGGCTTGAAAATATTATTCTAAAAATGAAAATTCTGTTTTCTTAAAGTTTTTATATTCTTTATTTTTTAATAATAAATATGAATATAATTATTTCTACTACAGTTCTGTTTCTTTTTATCATGATTGTTTTACTTTTTACTCTATTGTACTAATTAACTCAATGATTGTACTTATTCAGTCCAGTGCAGGCCTGGTGGAAGCATTTTTATATTGCTCCTGAAATGTGACTGTACAGTAGGGTACAAATGACATGTTGGGAGGTTGGGATAAATGGGGTCCAGGGGCAGAGCCCCTTGGTAGGGGGTTGGTAAATGATCCCCTGAATTTTTACAAATTCATATAAAAAATGATGGAAAGTGAAATTATACATAATTAAAAATTACTAAAAGTAATTACTAAATTTTTTTGAAAAAAAAAAGTTTTTAATAATGTTATAATAATCTACCCCCCTATCCCCACACACTCTTATAGTTTTATTGCATATTTGTACAAATTATTAAACCTATAAAAAATACTGAAATCAGAGGAATATTCTCTAGCCTGTATATTGTGTTTCATAAGTAATATTAATAAAATAATATCTTTGCAAAAAATTATAAAAATTTAACCTTAACCACAAAATTTAACTATATTAAAACAATCACATGATATTTCATATAGGTATTATCAGAATTATCAGTCCAGTAACTGCCATGCTTGCAGTACCAGTTCCAGCAGTGTTGCAGTGAGATCTAAATCAAAATTCAGTACTTATTAGTCACATTTGAATCATGTTTGAAAACTCAGTTACCTTTTATATTTAGAATTTTGTAAATAAAAAAATCTAAAATAAACCTGAATTTACAAAATCAAAATTTGAAAATCCTCCTTAGTAAAGTAATGATTGAATTGTTAATTGTTGATAACCTTTATGATTATAAAATATTTTTATAAATTAAAAGTAAAAAGGACATAATATATTTTATATTATTATAATACTGACTATATATATTTGGTAGGTTTTAGCAATCCAGTAACTGGATTAATAACTCTGTTAGAAGTCCAGCAACTTTTAAAATTAGTATAAATATATAAAACAAACTATTTTATTTTTATTTTTACATATATATATATGTATATAAATAGAATAGACTTAAATATTTTAGTATAATATGTATATTTTTATTATTAGTAAAAAAATAATTTTAAAAAATATATGTGATTTACGTATATGTGATATGTGACAAATATTATTATTATATTTATCATTGATTCATTCACATAATTTTCATAAAATATTTATTAATTATTATATTTATCATTGTTTCATCCATGTTAAATATTTAAAAAATATATTTATTATTATATTTATCAGGTTATTAATATTATATTTTCCAGTTGCCAGATTGCTAACCAATGTATATTATATTAATCTGAACTAATTAATACCATTATGTTAAAGATTTATAAATAAGGCAACACAATCCTCCCATGAATAAGTAGGATTTTCTAGTTTCAAATTTATAATTTCGAGTATGTTTTAGACTTTTTGTGTGCCAAATATGAAAGGTTGTCAAAAACTCTAGTGATATTGGAATTGACCCAGACCCAGTTCTGTTTGTATATTGAAGGGCATTTATTTGCATTATTAATGGATTATATACCAGTTTTTCAGCACTGTAAAATGTAAAATGTACAAAGTTACAATGAAAGGTATATAGCTTAATTATAAATAGTTACATAGCTGAATAAAATAAGTAATGTATATTTACCTTGAAACTCCACAATAGTATATGGATCACTTTTACTGAAAGTCTCCACATTAGGTAGATTTGTGGCGCTAAGCACCATAACTTCTAAACTTCCCATGTTTATTTGTTGAATGTAAAAATTTCTACCAAAAAATTAATTAATTCGATATCAGCTTCACATTAAAAAATAATTTATAAAATATCTCCCGTATATTAAGCAAGCCGCTATTTATATGAAGGACTAAAAGTGCATTAAAATAATATAGTTAAACAATGCGGTTACTTTAGTAAAAGTGGCGCTAATTGTAAAACATTATACTGAAATGTATTATATATGATACAATTATATATAAATGCAACAATATTTTTATTAATAGCCAATTTAACATATATTACAGTTATAACAAATATTTAATGATTTGATTTTAATTTTAACATATTGGATGAACAGGATCATACAATCAAAATGTATAAAATATTAGATACATGACACGGCATTACATAATTGATTGGAGCCAGATAAAGCTCTGATGAAGCCAATAGACTAAAGTAAGACCGAAATTTTTTTTTATCAAATATACAAAAAAATTAAATAAATACAAACTTAACATTTCAATGATATGTGTCACCTTTTTACCATAATATAAGTGTATTATTTTAATTAATTAAAATGACATTTGTGTATACTATAAGGCAAAAGGTTAAAAAAATCATTAAGAAATGATTAATTGTAATAAACAATTGCCAGAGTTTTACATGTTAATGACACAGCTAACGGATAGAATAAATTCATCTGACAACTAAGCAACTCAAATTCAGCTACACATAAAAAAATAATTGTCTTTGTGAACTTAAAATCAAGGCATTGAAAACGTAATAAAAAAGTCCTCTTGCTAAGTTAGAACCTAAGAAAGGTAAATCACAAACCCTTGAAATAAAATAACTTGTTCTATTTCCTATTGAGAATGATTCCAACAGTTTGTGCTATTATGCCTAGAGTTTTATGAGTATTACAAAAAAATGTCGCATGCAGAAATGACTACATACTTTTATGTTATTTTAATATACGGTATTTATGATTTAAAATATAAAACTATTATATGCGTGTCTGCTTTTTTTATTTTGTGCATTATGTCTAAAATGAAATTGAGAAGACAATTATGGCAATGTAGGGCAATGTGTCATTTTTTTGTTACAAATATCACACATACAAATATAATGTTCTTTAAAAATGGCACCTGTTTGTATGTATTTCTTTTGATTCAAAGTGATTAGCACAGTACGTATATCTTAATATTTACATATGTGTATTATTCATTGATATCATTTTGAATGTTGTCTGATAAAATGATTGAAAATTAAAAAGTAGTTCAAATAAATTGTTTTTCAAAGACATTAATTTTGTTTATCTGGAGAGTACAATTCATATACGTTCATATACAATTCATATCTTTATGATACGTCACGACGTACTATATATAAAGCTTGTATGTAGCAACGTACTTCTTATTGATTGCATAAATATTCTATTATTTGAAATATTGTTTTAAATTAATTCTATAAACGATATGTTTCCAACTCGATGGATAAAGTATTAAGTTTTAAGTTGTAAATATTAATAAATATATAATTTATTTCTTACAGTAATACCATTTTTTTCTGTTAAACAAGAACATAATATCTATTAAGTTCTGTTATTGATGTTCATGTTTAAATTTAGCAACATAATTATAATTCGTTATTATTTGTAAACTAAAAACCATAGTTAATGCCTATATTGCATGAAATTGAAATTTTACCATTTCAAACTATTTGCAATCAATGGAGCGCGTGCTTATTAAAAAAGGTATTGCATATCATTGTTGAAGTGTCCTAGCATATTTATATTATAGTATATTATAGTATATTATATTATATTATACGTATTATATTGATATTATTCACGTAATAGTTTTAATTTTTTTGATAGATGTATGTTTAAAATATTTGTGTCTAATTTTCACGAAAGTCTAGAGGATATGGTTTCTGCAGCTGTTACCTGGATCATGGGCCAACTCTTCTGTAGTAATTTTACTTGCATAAAAGGGAATTTAATATATAGAGATTAATACAATTTAGTTCATTATACTAGTGATAGAAAGAAATATCCTGGAGTGTAATATTGAAACAAAATGTTATCTATTATATTATTAATTATTCTATATAATATATTTCATAATTCTTCATAGAAAGATTATGTATTTTAATTCTAATTTTAAAAATCATAATCTAAATCTTCTATGTGTATCAATATATAAACCAATGAAAAAATGTAAAAATTATTATGTTTGCTAAACATCTTTAAACTTTTAAAATGTATAATAAATTGTTCAAAAATTTTTCCTTGTTATTCAAAAAATATTTTCATTAATTGAAATTTATTTCAAAATATGTAAATCTATTCATTTAAAAAATACACCCACCCATATATCTATTTATTTCCGTAAATATATTACAGTCAAAGTATTCAAGAAACGATGTCTCCAGAATATATTACAAAGGATAACAAACTTAGAACAAATACATTAATCAAAAGTGTAGGTAATCTTTTGGAAATATAGTTTTTTAAAGATAAAATAGCGAAAAATATTTAACATTGAAGAAGTATTTTTAGTTATTTTTTTGTATTTTAGTATTTTTGAATTCATATTTTTGTTCTTGTGATTATCTATATTATACATTTCTATGCGCTCTTGGGGAATGATTTCTAGGGAGTCCCTAGAAATCATCCTTCACATTGACCGAGTTAGCTGAAATTTAATTCATATATACAAATTAAAAAAAAAAAAAATCGTTATAAATTTTTTAATGATGAACTTTTGAATGAAGAACCTGAATTTTTCTGAAAATGTGGTTTATAGCTCAAACAGTCGACACAATTATTTTTTTCTTCTGTTATTGGTCATATTTTTTAGTCCTTTTTATGAAATCATATGGTCAGGATGACACCTTGAAATGTGAAAATAAAAATTATTTTGACACCAAATAAAAAATTTATGTAGATAAATTTGGTGTTTTTACACATTATATGTAGGTTTGGAGCCTAGCGATTTAGCTGCAAAACATTCTATTTTAGTTCACCATATGATCTTGCCATATCATATATATACATGCTCATTGGGATTATATTCCAGAGGACATAAAAATATAGATATTGTATTTCTGATGAATCGAACTTACCGAACTTAAAAAATTGATTTTGTATGATTTTAGTGCACTGTATATAATTACAAATATTTCTAATATGGATAGACCTTTTGTTTCATATGTGTACCTCCATAGCTTACTATATATATAATGTAATATGTTTACATATATGTTCTCTTCACATAATTCTTTTTGTTGCACTATATTCCACTTCTTTCAACTAAATAGGTTGAAAGAAAATAAACCATACATTAACAAAGTGTAATAATATCTATGTATATACTTCAAAGTTTCAAAGTTATTCAACATTAATAACATATTATTTTGTGTCTCACGTGATCCAGCCTGGTCCTGATCATATGTTTCTGAGAAATCGATCACCCCTAAAACTTAAAAGAATAGTTATATACAATATTTTCAGACAAAGAACAACATTTCACCTGAATCTGATACTGTTGGAGGTCAGGATAACAATTACAAATGTGTCACGATTTTAGTGAGTTTTTTTTATACATACATACCTACATATTTAGCTTTAATAAATTATTATTCTTGTTGGACGATTTATTATTGTAAAATTTTGAATAATTAATTTTTATTGGCTTTTGAAGCTGGTCCAGTCACAAAAAAAATAAAAATTTGTCTTCACTAATAAAATTTTAATATTATTATATTATATGCAATCAATCAATCAATCAAAATTAATTTTAAAAATACTTTGTGAACAAACGAAAAAGCAAAAAAACTTATTTGAAAAAATACCTATTTTACGATTTTTTAATGGCAAAACGAAAACGAAAAAGAAAAAATAGATACTTATTAAATAAATGCTCACTGAAAAGCTAATACTATATTATAATGCAACATGATTGCAAAAAAAATAGTTCACTGCTTTTAAATTTTAGCACGATCGGCCATGTCGTTTTTTAAACGGTTGGATGATATGTGGCCGGAGGGGAGTGTATACTACCCTCCCCTCAAGGTTTGTGAAGGCTTGATATAATATTCTTATATAAAATTTACGCTTAAATTTTTCTTCATATTTAAAAAATATATTTATTCGCTATCTATACCCCTTGCGTGAAAAATGTTTGCATAAAAAATTCTCTAAAGAAGGCTGTCTACGGGTTAAAATATATTAGTTTAAAAACATAGAAATCTGTGTTTTAAAATCTTAACAGACGTTTTGATTGGTTGATCTAAAAATTATTTTAGTTATAGGTGAACTGCTTTTCAACGTCTATTTTAATTATTTTTTGCTTTTGGTTGTCTACATCAGTACTATTTAAAATTAAATTTTTGAAGAATAGAACCTTAATTTAACAAAAGATTGCGTCGTTTTTACCAAATATGTCAGAATTGATCCAACTATTATTATCTATTTGGTGTGGCATGGGTATTATTACAATTACAATTAAACTAATATTTAAAAAATATGTTTAATAATTTTTAATTCTAATTATAAGAACTTACATTACACTCGATACGATTGTTTAACTTGGTAGTGTTTAGAATTCCAGTACATCTTTTTGTGAACCAATTTTCGAAATTTAAAATTTTATTATTTTAACATAATTGTTATGTAAAATAATAAATACTGCGTAAAATAATAATTTTTCAGAAAATATTGTATATTAAAGAGTATTTATTATTATTCTAATAATTAAAAAAAATTATTTGTATATTTATGCAACTTTCATCAATACTACATACTACATCAATCAAAACCGCAATCAATGCAATCATAATTGATTCATTTATATCAACATGAATGCCAAGTATAAATTAATGTGCAATTTATTTAAATCCAAAATTATAACAGATTTTATGGTACATAATAAATCCTTTAACAACTAGATTATAATATTTTTTTATAAAGAAATACGGAAATAATTATATTTGAGAGAAACTTTGTATTATATTGTATAATTTCAATATTGTATTTAGAATTTTTTTAAACACTGAAAAGAAGTGAAAACACATAGTATAAAATAGTTCAGTAAATCTTTGATATTTTTTTGGAATAAATATTTTCTATGACTAAACATTTATCAATGATATTGTATTTAGAATTTTTGAAAAACACTGAAAAGAGGTAAATACACATAATATAAAATAGTTCAGTAAATCGTTGAAATATTTTTTTTTCTACCTATTTTTAGATTTTTTCATTTTTTTGGTAAAAGTGTAAGTCTGTTTTATGTTTTCAAAATAGTGACTTACATGTAAAAAATACATGCTAACATAATATTGTGAGCTAACTTTACAATCATATATATTATTTGTATAAATTAGAGCGATCTAGATATACAATAGTGTTATACATAAATACAAGCTCTCCTTATTCTCACATGTATAAACTGAGAAGGGCTGGTTAGATAACAATAGTAAAATATATAACAATAGTAAATATAAAACAGTAGTAAAATATATAACAATAGTAAAATATATATCAATAGTGAAATATATAACAATAGTAAAATATATAATAATATTAACAATATAAACAATAGTAAAATATATAACAATAGTAAAATATATATCAATAGTAAAATATATAACAATAGTAAAATATATAACAATAGTAAAATATATAACAATAGTAAATATATAATAATATTAAAATATTAACAAAAGTAAAATATAAACAATAGTTAAATATATAACAATAGTATAATATATAACAATAGTAAAATATATAACAATAGTAAAATATATAACAATAGTAAAATATATAACAATATTAACAATATTAAAAAATAGTAAACACAGGATTTGACTGACCACATTACTAGACGAGACGACGTCTGTTTGTTCTGATGCAAAATACAGGGTGGTTCAAACAGACGTATACACTTTCCTATTTAACTTTGTTTAACACTTATATGTAGGTACATAAGATTTTATTTAGCTTTTGGAAATTCCATTTCGGAGTCTAGTATATAAGTCTAGTTATATATAGCTCTTT
>JAUZND010010942.1:0-29044 GCA_034780555.1 Coelogynopora nodosa | reverse complement strand
TATATAAAACATTACTGGGGCAATATATACTATATTGAAGCCACAGTTATTTTAGACCGCTATAATACAGTTAGCCCAAATATTGAGGTGATACCCATCTACCCACTGACCTTTATAAAAGATATTTAAAAGTAACAAATGATTTTTTCAAGTAATAAATTGTTAAATTTTAAAACAATTTACTATACAATAAATCAGATTTTTAATATATTTATATGCATTCTTAACTTTAAACGCTTAGGTCTGGCAACCCTGGTTTTGTTTTATAACTAGTTTTCAATATAAATTTTAATTTTGTAGATTGCTGTTTTCGAACAACAGTGGGATTTCTAGATTTTCTGAAATATTTCTGCAAACGGTTTGAGATGGAACTGTGTTACTATTTCTGGTTCATCTCTTTTGTATTATTTTTTCGGTATATAACATTTTAATATAACAGATTTTTGAAATCCTTACGGTGTGTGTATAACTTTTTAACAGTCTTAATAGAATTTATAAAATAATTTTCCGTGGATGTAATGGTAATGTTCATTGAATTGGTTTGTAATTAAATTGTTTTTGTTTCCTAAGTAATTTTATTTGTGAACACATATTTGTTAACTTGTTTTTTCAATTATGTCGCGATTCAGTATTAGAAAGAATGTAGAATAAGATACTTTGAATTCTCCCAAGTTCATTGACCTCTCCAAATTCACTCTCTATTTCCTCTTTTGCCTTTTCTTTTTCTCTCTCTCTCTCGTCTCTATTTTCCGTCATCTCGCAAAAAATCTCATCCATCTTCACTGATAATTTTTGCTAAGTAAGCTCCTGTATATTTCCACTAATTCACCTCCGAAATTGCAACGGTAGCTGAAATGACAGTATATAATTATAAATTTTCCAGAGCTCTGTCATATTTTCCCAGTTTTAATCCTATTCGTCTGTGTTTTTGTCTACTCTGTTTCTTTTTTGTATGACATGTGTTTTCCACAATAGGAGGAAATATTGTCTTCTGTATTGCTAATCATGATAGCTTACCTAGGATATCTAAAGTTACAAAATGTGAAAATTGGATACTTGTATCTCTGAATTTTATAATGTGATTAAAATAAAAATCTATTTAAAATGTTGTTTTCGTTTATTTTTTCATTAAATTTTTTCAATAATAATTTGTTCTAATTATTATTTTAGAGCTTCTCATAACAAATACTCTTGTTTTCGTTAACATACCTACCCATAGTCTTTTTCCTTCTAAAAATGTGATAATATCCATATTTTTGCTAGCGCTCGTTCATTTCATAAATATAGTCACAAACAAAAAATATGTTTTTTATTGAATAATAAGTAGTTGATCTATTTTTAACATTGTATATTTGAAAATTACAACAAAATCAGTTAATTAATCTGTGGATAAAAATTACATATTATATATTAATAATATATTTTATTGCAATTTAGAAACTTCTACAAATAGTAATTTTATGCTGATCTGCTGCTGTACATATATCTTTTGTTTAATATAAAAACATAATAAAAACTCATTTAAATATTATTGACTTGTTGTGTTTCATGCTCCATTATAACATCAACTATGCATTGTGGTTGTTTGATCTAGATTCCAGTCCTTCTGCTAACTCCTATGTCACTTCACTCCCCCCCCCCTTATGACTTCTCAGGAAAGCCAAGATGACCCCGCATTCACTGCAGCAGATCAAGTTTGTCTGGATTCGTGTCGCTCTCATCGAGAAGGTTTTGGCCAAAATTGTCGATCACTTGGTTGCAAATGCTTCGTAAGTAGGCGCTTCATACTTTACTGTCTTAGTCAAACTGGTGACACAAATTATGTTATGAAAAGAAAAACCACTTGATAATCAAAATTATAAATTAATTTATAAAGCGAGCTTTCGAGATCACTCAATCTCATAGTCATGGTTACTGTGTGCAATATATTAAATGTTTGATGTGATTATTGACAATAATTGCCATTATCTCTCAAAATGACTGTGGTCGCCTATAACTCGCCATTACAAAGTTTTGTTTCGTTTGTTGAAATATCTCACGTTTGTACAAATACATATCATTCTTGTGTCAACCGTTTTACAACATTTTATAAATTGAACCTTTTGGTCTTAGATTCAAATTTACTAACAAAAATCTTTCGAGATAATAATGTTATCTTTTGCTACCGTTCCATTTGCGCGAACCATATTTACTCGCTATCAATCACTATGATAACCTTCGTTGTCTCAATCTCTCTCTATTAGTTTGAAATGTCACAAACATGAGCCTACCATTTATTAAATTATAATGGTATAGTCGTCTTTGAAGAACAGAATTGGTGATTTTGAAAAACAGAAACTCGTTATAGATGTGGTACTTGTTCGTCTATGGAAATTTATGAGAATTGGAGTTAGAAGATTTAATGCAGAATATAAAAATACGAAAAATTAATAATTTTTTATGCTAATTCCAAATGATGTTATTGGAATGATAAAAATGTCCCTAAATTATATTGTTTATTATTCTTCATAAGTTTTCGCTTTATAATATTCTGTGATATTTTTTAAACGAAGTTTTTTAGCATGTTTGTAAAATAACTATAAATGTATAATAAAAAAAATAACTATACATTTTTTTAACTTATATTAATACACCAATTTAAATTTTTAAAAAACAACATTCTTACTAATGAACGAGTACGTACGGTTGTAATGTTTAATACAAACTGTGAAAGCCAGCCTACATTTATCAGACGATTTCTTTGGAGTTGAGCCAAATTATGTTGTTTATTTTGACTCCAATATTAAATTAATGATTTGTTAATTGAGGCCAAGATTCAAGCAATCTCTGAGAAAATTATGAAAATTAAATTTCGTTTTCACAGAACCTAGTTTTGTTATAACAAAAACAAATTATGAAATCACTCTCTATTTAATTATATAATATCTTTACAGGCAGCGATAACAATTAATAACCTGGTAAACGAAAAATCGATATCCTGTAGGCTGTATATATTGTTAAAATTAATCCTTATATGTAGCTATATAGTTTGAATTATATATACCTATATGTTCTTTATGTGGGGATCTCGTCCTTATTATAAATTTATTTTACGTAATTATTTTCGGTTTTACAATGGTTTCCGTTTTAAGTACCGTACTAACTTTACAAATCTAAGGCATGTTTAAAATTGTTTTTCTTATATTGTATAATAATCATATTGTGGTATAACATAAGAGAGAAAGATGGAGTGATGAATATAAACAATAAGTCGTAGAAATTGAGGTTCCGATTATTCAACTTTTAGTGCATATTTTCTTTCTGAGTTGAACTTACCTTACATTAAAAGGGGCGAGAATTAGTTGTATACTTTTTATTATATGTGCTACGCTGTAAGTTATATATTATCGCAAACATTTGAAGTATCTGAACTTCCGTCCACAATTTATATAATAAGTCAGAATATTACATAACTACATTGTCAGCCGTAGAGTGATGACCATATATATTTAAATTTAGCCTAATTTATTTATTATTTGTGTCACGATATCAGTACATCAATTAATACAACATAGTGAAATGAATTCAACTCTGTTCTAGAATCAGAATTCCAAATCATATTTATTGATCGATTGCTTCATTTTGTCTGGTTTTGGATTCATTTAAATGTTTCTAAACTGGTCTCGATTTAATTCTTGAACTCTTAACCGTACGTAAATAGCTTTAATCTACTTTAAATATTGCATCAACATTAAAAGACGGAAACGGGTAATGATTCTATTTAAATCAGAGTGCTGTAAAATATATTAAAAGTGTATTAATATCGTCAGTATCTGTTTAATAAACACTCAGAAACGGATCAAGGGCACTGATTCTGGAGCAGTGAGTAGTATTTTATGAAATGCGCCCATTTCACCAATGATTCTTACAATATATTCTATGATTGACATTCGAACCCATGACCTCTGGATCGTGAGTCGAACCTTCAAGCCATGGTCACCGGCCCACAAAACTTCATTATTTTTATTAATTATTTGAACTTTCACATATAAGCAATTTCCGAATTACATTTAATGCAATTTTTAACTGTGTATAAATATTTTGATGCCACATTAAAATAATACTTATTTATAATTTATTGCATCATTTTCGTTGAGTAGGAGTATCTTTAAAAACATTAATAATGCCTGTAAAACGAAGGCGATCATGTGTTGCTTCTATGTGCTTTAATTTCATATCAAATGTCTGTTGTATTATTTTGAATATATTCTATAAAGAGTAATGTTCTATCACTATCGTCTCTCACAGAAAACGGTGAGGAGAACCTCTGCGGTGGAATTAAGAAAACAAATTGAAATTTAGTAATTGATCCAAACAAGCAAATAACACACTAATAGATTTGATACAAAGTGACATCAAATGAAGTTTGCATTTGCTGGATCGGACTATTCAATATAAATGAAAGTTGCTCATGATTTAAAATATGTATAGAATACATGTGAGTTAATGTCCATTAATATATTTACCGGATTTCTGATAATGCTACCATTCAATTATATAGCAGAATTCGATTTTTCAATTTAATTTTCTGTTCAAAAGTATGTAAACTGAAAGTAAATTAGAAAGGCAATTATATTATATTATATTATATTATCTATCTATCTCTTATTTTAGAAAATATTATGAAAAAGAATCGATCATCTCTGATCAATGTGATGGTCCACTTCTCGCTTCCTTACTTGGTAAGTTTCTGCGCGTTTCTCACACCGCTAGCTGATGTATATATTATTATGTTACAATTATTTATAGTTGAAATTACCTCAATATTCTTATTACCACTGTCTATACACTATAAATTATTTTAAAAGGTTGTAAAGTGTTTCCATAAAAAAAAATATATATATATATATATATATATATATACAAGCAGTGTATTCATTACATTGTACAGTATAGGTATGTGAATATATTAATATATATACTGCGCAATATTATAACTTTAAAAATGTTCTTACTGTTTTTTTAAGTACTCTTCCTGTTCCCAAATGTAATATGTGAATCGATTTCATTAAACGATATACCCTAAATTAAAATGAATGTGTTTTCTAATCAGGTTTCGATCTAGATGTTCACAATATAAAAAACTCCAGTACATAATATATTATTTGCTTTTTGAGTAAATTTTCAATTTCATCGTAGTTAATGTCTACTTACTCGGTCTGCGCTTTCCGTCCGCACGGTAAATAACCCTAGGCCGAGTATTGTGTTTACCAATTGGTTATATTGACGGAAGTGAACCTAGATATTATTGAATTAGTTTCGCAATTTCAGTTACAATACGAGTCTCATCGAATTAAACGTAGTATTTCCAAAGATCAGTCGTGCTATAAACCTTCACTTATTTTTTAACTTTTTTATTAAGTTTACAACCATGAAAACCTCTTCTTTATATTATACGTTTGAAGTATACAATACTATAGTTTCAAATAGAAATAGCAATAACAATGCAACACACAATTAGATGTTAAAATGTTTCAGAATAAACAGTTTGTAAGACTATTTGTCTACCCTTTTTATATCATAGCATGTTATAGCTATTATTCTAACACGTAATGATTATATAATATAATTATAATAATGATTAACTATGTTGCATAACTGTTTTAAAATGTTAGATGGATAGATGTGCCATTATGCAATTAATAATTTATTAAGATCTTATTGTAGCGGCGATATTTCTCACATGGTTCTTATATCAGCCAAAGTTAAGTACTACTGTTATTAGATAAATATATTCTATCTAGTTATTTTAACAATAATAAAGTTGTCATCAATCAAAACAAAGCTTTTCTATTTCTGATTTCATCATATATTATATTGAACGATAAGATAGAATTATAAGATACCTTTTTGAAAAGAAATCTGAAATTTGTGTTTTTCAGATAATATTATGAGATATTCGTCTACTTTTATAATTAAACACATATTTCAACATACTAATCAACAGTTTTTATATCATGTCAACCTGTTGTTTTGTTAGTATTTTTATTAACTAAAAATGTGGAGTCATTATTTAAAAAAATAAAAAAATCGAGATAATTTTACTGTTTCTATAACAGAATTGAAATAATATAATTATGACGCTTTCAATAAATTAAGTATTATATACTCCGCTACTCATTCTTTATATGATCATATTTATTTTAGTTAATACCTCAATGATTACCCATTTATAATGTGTAAGGATGTGTGATAACGATATAGATATAGTTTGTATCTTTGTAAGTTGTATGCTAACAAAATATTATTTTCGCATTGCTATAGCATTCAGGCAAAATGTTTATTTATAGCTTAAAATAAATTTGTAATTAATTAGTAATTATTCACTTTTTTTATCTGAAATATATGTGTACATTACACTATAAAAATGTAATTGTGACAATATGTAACACATCAATAAAAATATGAAACTATTAAATATTAATTTAACATCTACTGTATAGTTAATAAGTTTAACTTATAGTTAAATAAGTTTTAACGGAACTATGTATATGTTTTGTGTTATTCTGAGTCTTTTTTGTATGCGTTAAGTAATGTTTAAATGAGATATATTATGTTGTCCAATTGTATAATATTTATTTAAATTCATCATTATAGTAATAGAATAGTCGTCTCTAGTCAATGATTCTCTATTTGTCTTATAAGTCCAACAAAGTTATTTGACCTACATTGTCTGGCCGAAAACTGTGTCAAGAAAAAGTTCCGTTGTGTTCTATTTTGTATTATATATCATATTTTTAACAAGTTAATCGAAGTCGAGACCAATTATGTACAATAATAACAGGCCTGATCTACCACAGAACCTAAAAAACAAGGCTGGCCATAGCTGACAAGGTGTGAAGCTATCAATTGTGTATCTGTCTCTTTATTAGCTTTAGTTACGTTTCCATTGTTTGTTTTTCATACTGCATCTGTTTAAAATCTCACGCATGGAAATAAATTACTGTGTTTCAAAATAAACACACACTACAATCATCACATATTGTATCTTGAACATTTGCTTTTTGCAAATATGTTTCTTTAGTAACAGAAATATAACCCTTAAATATGTATCTGGCCGTGGGAGGCCTGTAATATAATATATTGTTCATAAATTAATAAAATAACTATTCAAGTTGATTTAAATATATCCAGTAGGTAAAAAGTAGAACAAACACCCATTTAAACATTAGATATCCCATATACAGAAGTAATTTAGGAGTTATACTTTCTGACAAATGTTTATAGATAATGTGAAGAATCTGTACAATATTCTATTGAATTGGATATAACGTTAGAGAAAAACTATAGGAGAAATCGATAATGCTAGAGAAAGAACGTGATCCGTCGCTTTGGATAATTTGGCACAGAATTTATAATATATAAATGAACTGTTGAACTGATTCCGATAGTTAACCACTATAGTATTTTAAATCAGTTCCTATAATTTTTAAAAGCACAATTAAACTTGGCTTATTTTTTTAATTCCAGAATTAGTTCCAAAAATAAATTGCGACGTAATTAATTAGTCACTTTTGATTGAAAAATAAATGGATGACAGTTCTCCTAAACTAAATAAAGTATAATTAACATCGAATTGACGAAATACAACTAAATAAAATAATTGCATTTAAATAAACGTTGACTTAATTTATATTAGTTGATATATTTTTTAATTTAACATTATTGACAATGATGAAATTGTATTACTGGGACATATATAAACTAAAATTTAAACATTAAAATAAATCTAAGAAAAAATTATTATGAAAAGTAAGGAATTCTTTATTAATGCTTTAAATATATATTAGTATGATTTTTTAGAATTTTTTTAATTAATACTACACGTTGGGTTTTTCGAAATGTCAAATTCAAAAAGAGATAGTTCATATTTTATTTTTAGTGAGTTTACGATGCGTTAAAAATTATAATATTAATAAAAAAATTATATAGATCCTATATTGTATAAATTGAAGCAATAACCCATGGATTTCAATATCATCTCTGTGATTTATTGTTTTAAAAGTCTTTAATTCCTAATAGTTTCACTGAATAAAAACAGTTGAAGTATTCAAATAAGTACATTTTGTAACAGAGACTGAATCATACAGAATCTGTCACTTGTGATATTTCTGCTGTCGTGATCTACCTATGTGGTTTCAATGGCATGACATCTTGATCAACTTGTATATAATTAGACAAACGATATGGGCATCTCTAATTTCCCCTTCCATTGACTATAAAATGAAGAGGATAATAATAAAATGATCGATCTGCACTTTTATCTCCAGCCAGGCGTGTGCTACTGGTTTTGTTTATGTGAAGCAGAGCAACTGAAATTAAAGGAGAAACCTTGCTTCAATTATTATACATAGTTTCGAAGTCTAGTTTAATGCAATGAGGGAGTTTGAATAGCATACACACTCACATTGTTTCATGAGGGTGTCTGAATATATTTTTCTTCAAAAATTGAATTCTCCTTTAATCTCCGCATTAGAGAAAGGCATGATTTCCTGTTTGCTGCAATCGACTGGCTACTTTGCTAGTCTTCACTTCCGTCTTTTGGCTTTAATGGATTCAATAAACTTTATTATCAAGAAAAGATGTCAATAAAAACTTCTTTACAAAAATCTTAATATAGAAAAAAAATTTAAACTTTCTAAATCTAAAGTTTTCGTAGAAGGTAATTATTATAAGAAGGCTATTTTTATAAAGTTTTAAAGAATATGTTTCGTTGGTTTTCAAACAGTTCTCTTCATTGCAATATGACAGGTTACTGACCCCAATAATTGACAGCATAGCAATTCTGTAAACTGTCAACAATGCTTGAATAGTTTTTTTTATAAATTAACATGATTAAATAAACTAAATTATTATAAAAATATTTTAAATTATAATTTAATTATACTTAAATTTACTTTAACAAATGTAGTCTAACTTGTTCAATTTTCAATCATAGACACTATATAGGTTACTGATATCAATGATATAACTCTTAGTTTATACTGTGATATATATTATATGAAAAATGTAAAATATATTCTGCATTTATTTTATTCTCTATAACTTTAATTAAACAATTGAATAGTCGACATGTGACTTGGACAGATACAGACTATCCGCAAATGTTTTACTTGTCGTGTTTTACTCGGTCGTCTTATTCTATGATAGAATCTGAAAAAGGGATGAGGAATAAACTATACTCATAGCTATATAATTAATATTCTCCGTGCGGTGATACGATAGAGTATTCATGAAGTTAATTTTGATAGACAAAGTATTCAACAGGTTAATCCTTCTGCAGACCGCTTTCGGGGTTGGTTTTGCCCCTCATCAGTACAGAGTAGGAATCGAACCCGCAAGTGAACGAACCCACCAACCACTAGACCACATCTTCACCTGTCAATCACTGTGTCTAACTTATTATATGATGGCCTACACCGCTATTGCACATGCTAAATACATGCAACAGTACTTATAATCTTAATAAATTCGCTTCTAATATGTCTTAAATTTATTCCCGTGGAGTTTCACTCCCGATCATAACAACTGTGCCATGTATTTAGCATGTGCAATAGCGAGAAACATTTAGAAATTATTATTATATCCTTATTTGTATATTTTTTATACTATCTCATGTTAAATTTATCTTTTATATACATTATCGCCATACCACCCCGGAGAATGTTTTTTAATAATTTTCATTAAATCAATGATGAAGCGTTCTCAGGTCTGAACAAAAAACGAATCCTAATACTGTATATATTTATCAAATACCTGGCTATTGTGTTAACTACTTTTTCATACTATCCTTTTAAAAAGTACCAATTTAATATATCGATAAATCTATTAATAGTATTATGCTGAATATATTTTACAATTATTTCCCTTATATTTTATGGTTCTATTATATTATTGAATTCTTGTTTGAGTAATGTTTCCTCTATTTTCTGTACAATTTTTTTTCTATTTACAAAACTTTTAAAATATAGTTTTATGGAAACTTTATTTAAGTAAGAGGAATAGAAAGCTTCGTTTTATTACAATATTTTATTAACGACCAATAGTAAATCATTATTTTGAAATTGTGTTTTTTTGTTGTTTATATCATACCCTATATCTTAATTTTTATATTAGCAGAAAACTACTATTTTTAAATACAATTTGCTGATAATATAACAATTTTCGAAAATTAATAACATGGAACACTAGAAAAGTATGGTTGTTAGTCTAGTGGTGCATACTTTCGGTACTGTATGTTGATAAACAGGCTGGGTCGTGCCTGACAATCGTCTTCCAAGCTTTCACTGCCTCCCCCTGTCACCTCTCTCTCCAGCGGGCCCGTGCGCCCTCGACTACACCCGCATGCGCACCTGTGAACACCTCTGGACCGACCCACCCGCCGATGAACTCGTCCAGCGGCACCGTATTCACAGCAACGGGCCACTGACGCACAGCCCCTACTCAGTGACCTCGGGTGCCAGCTGCGGGGCCAGTGTTGGCCTGCTGCTCAATGGCTCCCATTCACCCAATAAGCCCAGTCTTCAGGTGAGTGACAGCGGGACTTTTGTTCAACTGGGCACTGTATTATTACAAATTGATGACAAGTTTGACCAATTTATTTCGTAAGAGTTTTGGTGAAAATGTCTTGGAAAATTGAAATAGTATCAAAAAGTCCCTCAAATTTGTACTTGGTTATTGTTTTGAAATAATTTTACATTCAAAATAGAGATCGTCAGAGTTGTATCCCTTAATAAATATATTTTTTTAAATTATTATAATTTTATATATATTTCTGCGCAATTTTTTTTATTTATTAGCTTTTGAACAACACAGCTTAATCTATTTCGTTACATCCCTATACGAACCTAGGATTAAAAATTAATTATTTATTATGCTTTTCTACACACGCGAACTTCCAAATATTGGATATATATTTTTCTGAACTTACTTTTGCTAGTTATTATATATTGTTATATTGATATCTGCTCTCTACTTCACTTTTAGCGATGAACAGTCATCTCTTTATTCTTGGTATAAGGTCTTTATTAGTTAATTTGAAATATATATAAATTCATTATGTTGAATATTTTTTATTAGCCAATGCTATTATTATAACTGTAGTTGACAGATATTAAGTTCTAATTGAGTTAAATAAGAAGCGGTTGCCCGGCTTAGTCTACCTATTCAATTAATGGTAATTTATTCAAAATGCATTATTTTATCCCTAAGTAAAAGGGATCCAAAATAATATATTACAAAGCCTCTTAAACATATATGTAAATGGAGACGTAATTATAAACAATCTTTACACAAATTATTTTCGAAGTCTCTCGACTGCAGCGTTCAAATTCGTGAAAATAATAAGAAGTTGTCAGAACCAAAAAATGTTTTGCAATTGTAACACCTTCGGTTATTAGCCAAGTCTAAGAAACCAGAGTTGTATTTTAAAAAAAAGTGTTTTCAATTTTTTTTTATAAATTACTATTTATGTTGAATAAAAATCAATATTGTGTTTCTATGGAGATATATGGTTTTTACATTTATAATATTTAGAGTTTGCCTTTCAGTTAGCCAACCCCATAGCAACCCTAGCCTGCTGTTGAACCTATTATTTGATCGAATTGCCTTTGAGTTCCATATTGATAATCTTCAATGTGTATTTCGTCATAAGAATATCTTACATCCCGGTGTTATAGCTGCATGATTGTGTATCATTCACCATATTTCATCATATTATACATAATTTAGAACAATGAGACTAACTAAATCAACACGATCACTAAACATTATAGGTAATTGATATAAGACAGTTAATGAAAGGAAAACAAGATACTGGAGCAAAAATTGACATTTCTTTTTTGATACAAACAACAAGATAATAATTTAAAATAAGTACAGACAATGGACGTGACAAAAAATTAAAAGGAATTTATTACAGTCTTTCAGAATGCTTTCTCCTCCAAATAGATTTGAAAGAAAACAATCATAGTTACTTTGGAATAAGAAAGGTTGATATCGAAATATTTACTTCTTAATAATAATAAATAGAATTTATGTATTTAAATAGTGATTTTATCTCGCCATACTCAATTATCTCGTTTTTTACTAAGCTTCGAAAACGTTGAAGAAAGTCACCATTATTGTAACTAAAGGTTGTGCGCATGAAAATAATTGCAATTTATTTCAAATTTAAGTGAGTAGCTAATCGTTTTCGACCATTTTTTGTTAACTTAGTATTATTAAAACTTCGCTTTCTTTATTGCTTTCAATCCAGGGGACATTTAGTATTATTATTATTATTTTATGTTTTTAATTACTGTTTCCAATTTTGATAATATCAACAATATTTTCCAATAAATGATCGGCACAGTATTCGATGTGAGAGAACTAATTCAATTTAAACAATAAAATGAAATCTTGTTTAATAGTTGGCACGTGCAATGTTATATATAATATAATCAATACATTTTTTCGTATCACATCTTTTGTGTATATTATAATTAGTGAAGTTTTTAGTATATGACATGACAGTGATTATATAACAAATATAATCTTAAGTTTTCATTACTAAATTCTAAATCATTACATTTTAATTGTAGAAATTTCATTTAAAAAGTCAGAACTCACAGAAAAACATAAAACTGAAGGAAATATCATAGTATGTATTTCCTTCAGTATATATACCATTTTTATAGCTGGTGAATCAAAGGTATTTAGGTTTGATTCTTTAAAGGGTAGGAGGATGAGTTCAGATTTGAACTTAAATAACATGATACTTTTTAAAATGAACCTTTTTCCTTGTAATCTTTATTAATGCTAATACATGATGTGATACATCATTTAAATATAAATATAATTTAGATTAAAGTTTTCCGGGTTAGAATTTTAAAATAAATCGCATTATATATTCAATGTGTCTATTGGAAAAACTTTAATGAGTACTTTTTCTTAATCAACAGCTGTTTCATTCCTTTGCTGCCAAGGTAATTAGGTGTCTTATATTACATTGTAGCATATATTATTATTTGCATTTCATAGCTAATCATCTGTTCATTACAAATATTTTACTAACCATAATGAACTGAAGTGTTGATGTAAATTATTTGCTTTTGTGTTATAATGCTGTACTTTGCCACATATAATGTTTTGCTGTGTATTAGCTATTGTAATTATATATTAGGCCAATTCAATACTTCACTTAGCTTGGTTTAGTTTAAACTCGGTTCAAATAGTCTCAACCGTAGCGTCGATTATTCTGGCATTTCTTTGAAAATAGAGGGCTAAGACTAAGCGAAGTCAAACGAGCTCAAACATGCTTTTAAACCAAATGCATGGGTTAAGTGAAAATAAAATATGTATATTATGTTAATTAATTATAATATTATTAATAGAGGTTATATTTCCAATAACAAATATTTGTGAAACAATTGCCATTTTCAAGATCTTCTAATTTGAAACCAAATTCAATGTGTTTTATGGTAAAAACGATTGTGAATTATTTAAACAATTTGATTTGAAAATTATTTTTGATAAAAAAAGTTTAGCGAGTAGACAATCAGATGAAATCACCTTGTTAAAGCATACGATACATTTTATAATATATAATATTGCAGTAGCTAAGCGAAGTCAAGCTAGCTTGAGCGCGCTTGAATTCGTTTATTTTTCGATTAGACGGTGAAAATGTTGACGTGTCCTCTATCTGTGTTGAATAGAAATCCATTTTAATGTCTCATTTAGACTACACACTGTTCATATCTTATATTTTATTGGCCAGATGTAAGGACAGTCTAAGCTACACTTGAACCAAACCAAGCTAAACGAAACATTGAAATAGTCAATTGATTTTGTATTAATATATTTAAACCTATCTACAAACCATCTATATAGTATAATACGTCTGTTTATATATTTTCAAAATATAATTAGGATTGGTCATTTCAATACATATTAATCTTGTTTCAATTGAAACATAACATCAATATATCAGTTAACATTATTTGGTGGTGTTTATGAACTCGGCGAGATGTTACTTTATAAATATTATATATAGTATTCTTAGAATGTTCTTTCCGGTAAAAATATTAATCTGGCATTGTCAAAGTGTAGTATTACAATGGTTTGTATTATATATTACATAGAGATATAATAGTTGTATTATAATTAATATAGATAATATAGATAAACAATTATATATCTATGATATATTATCATCAATATTTGAAAAATCAATTAAACGTAATTATTAATAAATAACCTGAAGATCGTCATATTATTGTATGATAAATATTGATTAAGTGACTGCCGATTTATAATAATAAAGTTTTGATATTATTTAATGGCTAAAACTATTTTTATAATGAATAACAAGTTTTATATTTTTAATTATTTATCAATATATTTAAGTGTTAAATTGGCCTACATACAGTTATGGCAAGAAAATAAATAGAAAATAATGAAATTCGTCTAAATTTCTCTAGCTTTCAATATTCGTTAATATTTCATGTTTTGCGTGCAATAGTTGTATGGTAAACCTTAATAAGTAATCAAATGAGATGCTGATGTTCTTCTTTTTCCCCCACCAGATTCGTCGACACACAAGTTCGAGCAGTGAGGAAAGCCTCCGGGGAAGTGGTCCACCCAGCGCCAAGGACTACGTCGAGTCTCTGCACCAGAACATAAAGTCGACCCTCCTCTACGGGAAAAACAACGTTTTGGTGCAGTCGGTGAGTAGTAGAGGATGTGTGGATTCCCGATTACTCCAGCACACACACACTCACTCTCTCTGCTAGAAGTGTTCGCTGTTATATCGTTTTATTTGTGTGAATAGTATTTTTGTAGATCACATGAACAACACATTTGTGGCTTGATTTCAAGAATATAATTTGGAGAAAATTCAGATGTCAACAGCTAATTTAAATGGAGATAAATAATTTAACTTATTTTTAATCTAAAATGGTCCATAATTTTTTTTATTTCTTCTCAGTTCAATTCAATTGATTCATTAAATATATTTTATTTGTATCTACTTTATTATTATCAATAATGTTGAAATTACTTTTTTGTCGGCGTTTAATTAATTTATTTCTTTCGGATTAGTATTTGCACTTTATTTGTATTACATTACACCGGTTAGGATTATGTAAGGGCTAATTTCAATTTGATGTAATTAAAATCAATTATTGTACAATTTTGATTTAGAACGTAAAACCCAGCTGCATTCAATTCTTGAGTTAATTAACCATTGTTGAGAATCATGCAATACATTTATTCCATATTACAACGGATTTTAATTATCAAATTAATTTTTTTAATTGTTTTATTTTATACATAAAAATTAGTGGTACCTGTGTTCTACGTAACTTTTTGTAAATATACTCACGTACTGATATTCTTTTCACTGCTGTGGATTTATTAATTTATGTAAGCAAAGGGGAATACTTTTATCTGAGTTGGTGAATTTTTTTTTAAGTATTAGCTAGACATTTAAATAAATACACGTATTTTATATTTCGTATTTCTGTTGAGTTTGTACGCTCATAGCAAGTAACGAACATAATTTATCCATAAAAAATCTTGCTTTATTTGAAAACTACTGCAAAAATAAATCGATACAGCTGTATGATGCGTCCCTCCTCTTTCTTTGTCTTTTTGATTTCTCTCTTTCCTTTCCTTTCCTTCTTTTTGTATATTTTTCTGAAACAGAATCCTTAATTAAATCCGCTTCAATATATCACCATTGCGAAGGAGCCTAGATTCACTATTCCGAACTCTTTGCGGGGAGACACAGAATACGGGGAGCGTGGGAGGAGTTCATTTTCAATTGTTACAAGTTCATTTGGGATTGAGAATAATAGCTTTGAATTAATAACTCGCCTAGAAAAGTGGAATGAATTCATCAATATTTTTATGAGCGATTGACAGTTTTCATGCGGTTTGCTTCGTTAATTTTTGTAAAACTTCAATTCAATTTAAAGTCACAGTTCTCAAATTTAGTAATTGTGATCAGATACGCATAATCGCAGAAAATGAGGTGTACTAAGTTCATATGCTCAACTGTGATTGATATATTTAAATATAGTGCAATGACTTCTTCAGATAAATAATTTTGCCCTATTTAAAATATAGAAATAAGTTCAAATTATAAAGTTTATTATATAGAGTTCAGACAGGACTTGTCCATATAATATATTGAACTCATTAAACTGTTCCCTCTCTTATCAAATGTTGTTACTCAATTTAAAGCCTCAGAGGTCATTTCCAATCTACTTTTCAGATACGATCCTACGTAACCACCACTCACTTACTTCAGTTGGAATTCAGTTTGATTAAAATAAATAAAACATATCTTCAACGTCAATTGTTGAACAGTCCTGTTATCAATTCCAGGTCTCTTTTAAAACAATAAAACCCTCTTTTTAGAAATCACGTAGCTCGAAAGTTGCGTGAGTTGAGTTCTATTAGTATTGTCAATCTCGCCTTCGCTCTTACAGTATTCAATCGAGGAGATGTCTTGCACGATATTTTCAATCGATAATAATATGGTCACGTCTCATTAGAGTGGTTTCCGCTGAAAATAATGGAATCGGCAGTCAAAATATGTAGAAATGATATTTTTATTGAAATATGACCACCAATCTAGTCGGTTGAATTTATTCGTAATTATTCCTGACACGTAGAGTGTCTGATCAAAAAAAGTGTTCAGTATTATTTTTTTCAAATATATTTTACCTTTTTAGAACTTATTAATGTGGTATATTTGACTTTTTCAATCAAATTATGACAATTACTTTACTGTCTATAAACTAGATAAATGTCTATAAACTAGATAAATATCTATAAACTAGATAAGAATGTATAATTACTATCGATCACCCATCTCCTAATAAAGTACTTTATTAACTAATTCTTGAAAAGGGCCTTCATTGTTATATACCTCACGGTACTTGTATTTTTTTGGCTTTTTAATTAACAAAATATCTTTCTTCAGAACACAGTATTCATAATATAGCGTTATTATTAACTACCATTTTATAACCAATTATTGATTCTTAATTTTTTAAAATTTGAAACATTAAATAGTCAAATGTTTTTGGTCCTGCTTGTGTAACTTAATAATAAAAAATTGGTGATAGATTTTAAATGTCACATAATTTTTTCATGGTTATAAATATTTAGAATATAGTATAATAACGTTGTGAAACCAATGATGTGCATATTATTAAAAAATATATATTATGTATTGTAACACGAACTCTTCGTTCTAATCACTAGTTGCTTTTTGTACATTTAATACAGTTTTTAATCACCATCTGAAAGCATTTTTAATGTAAAATAAACAAAAAAATAACGTTTTTTCTTAATCACGTAACTAAATGTTTAATAATATTGCCTTTTGATGTTGTTGTTTTTTTAGTGATATTGTCCTTTGTCAGTTTTCTACAATATGTTATGTTCACGCCTTCTAAGGATGAATTATTATTGTAATGTAGGCTATATGGTTAATAATGACCTATTTATCCCAACTTAAAATGGTGCTGTTACTTTGTTTCTATAACAGTGTATACAGTTATTTTTTTGTATAACATTGCGGTTTATTTGTGATCTAAAAAGGCGTTTTGTTGCTATTTAACTGACCAATATATATGATGTGTAACAATATTCTTCAATTCGCTAATCAATCGTAAAAGCGTGCTCCATTTTTTATCACCCAGTATAGCACCAGTCGTGTATATTCTATTGTAGTATTCAAATGACTGGTCCAGTTTCCATCACATTATCGAAGTCGCTATATATTACATACTTCTATAACGTGTTATCAAAACAGTTCGTTATGCTTATCTACACTATAGGACAAACGTTTAGAATCACCTATTTATTTTAATAATTTAATTACGTATTTTTCAATTATTATATATTAAAAGTGTGTACCGCGCATATGATTATTATTAATTCAGTTAAAATATGTATAAAATTAGTTTCTGGCTTTAACCAGCCATGCTATTCAGATTTGTCTACTTGCCAGATATAATGGAAACTCGAAATTTGGCTCGAGTGTAAACTTTTGCGTGTTACATTGATTTTATTAATAAAATTAGCAAAATGTCTTCTACGGAATCTTCAGAACGTCTTAGCGGCTCTCCTGAAATACTTCAAGTTGTTTTAAAGGAAAGGTCCTGTAAATTATAGTTAGGTATTGTTATGAATAAACCCAATATAACACCGTAAAACTGTACCATTGCAAGTATACCATAAATAGACAACCAATACACGACTGTTATTATTATCATCTCTTATCTCTTCTGCCGTCCCTCCATCAAGCGCGATGAACTGGGTGTAATGCAGGGCTACCTCTCCTTGCACGACACCTTCAACGGTCTAGTGCTCAAGTGGACCCCCAATCAGCTGATGAACACCGGGGCCTCGCCGGCCACCCCGCCCTCCCCCCACCAGTCACAGGCGGGGGATTCCGGGATCGAGGCCACGCCGCCGCCGCCCTCGCCGCTGCCCATCGCAGGAGATGCCTCGTCACCGTCGACGATGCATGTGGTCAACAAGAGGTCAGTCAGTATTCCGGGAATGTGCTATTACCGTGGTTCCAGCACTCCCTTATTTCTTTGAAGAATCATACCTGATAGTTTCAGGTGTGGTTTAGGAGACCCTGGAATTTTTTTGATTTTCAGATATTATTAAAAAATCGTTAATTTTCATACCATTTTTTTAATTGCGTTCACAATAGCTGCTGTTTATATTTTGTGCATTTTATTCGCAGACATTATACTGTTTATGAAAATGTAGCTTTCTGTCATATAATTGTTTTACAATGGTATGAGTCTGACCTGTAACAATGCTTTTGTATCATAATTGTTAGGCCTTATACGAGTGTACAAAGTCAAATTTTTTTTTTTTTCTAATTAATTGAGTCTTTGATTTTGGTCTAAAACGCTGTACTAAATCGTTATAATGGCATAGGAACCCTTAATCGTGTTTATTGTTATTGTGTATCACACTAGTTATGCACTGTTATATGCACATGTTTTATTTGTATAGTTAACAAATGTAATCTTCTCTAATAGGCATTGATTTAGGTGTATTAAAGACTGCTTCCTTTCAAGTGTGTTTTGTTTTAATTCGTGACCAATACAGTATTTATTCAGGGACATGTTTTGAATAATTTTTTGACAACACAAGTTTTTTTAAACACAAGTTTTAGATTGATCATAATTATACAATATATATTATATTATTTCATACATCTTGTCAAAATATGAATATATTGCGATTAATAAGCTAATACACTGACAATAATAATGTTTTGAAAATAAGAACTGTGAACAATATCTATATTGGGTTATTCAGATAAAAAAACAATTATGATTTTCTTTTTTTATACATTTTTATTAAGCTATAGTTTATTCTTTAAAGTAGTTAAATTATTGCATGATGACCAAACCAGTTCTATAATAATAAGCATATTTATTATTATAAATATATGAATTCTCCGATGATATTTAGTGATAATAAAAAAAATTATCTCGGATAGATTGATTGTCACTATCATTGCATAACTTTTATACATTACTAACAAATATTTTAGGTATACTATTGATTGCATACAGATGCTTACTGAGAATAATGAAAGCAATATCTCTAATACTATCATGGCCAAAATATTTAAATGAATTGACAGATTGAATTTATTTTTTTCTAATATATCTTTCTTTCTTTTTACTACGTTTCTCCCTAATTGAGATTATGCTGCAGAATAAATTATATTTTTCTTCTGCATAAAATGAGCTAATCATTGCTATTGTGTGGGGTGCGCGCTAACCCACAAACCCTTTTATAGGCGGAAATACCATCGCCCCAATGATATCCCCTATTTGGTATCCACATGGGGAAGACGCGCGTAAGTAACCGACAATAGACTCTGCCTCTGTTGGAGGGATCTTGTATGGCTTGCTGCTCATTGACTTGATATGCTTGAAGTTCGCCTGATTATTCTAATCATCAATATTATATTTAAAAGCTCTGGTTAATAATGCAGCTGTTGCACTGAACTGACTACATCTAAACTTAGTATAACATGAGTTTAATATCTCTCTATGGTCTTTCAATAAAAAATATATATATAAATAATAGGCTCAGTCTGTTTGACAATATCATATATTATTTGGTGATGTTCTAGTATGGAGTATAACTCTTGTGAATAGTAACATGCTTGTTGTCGTAAGAATTTCAGTAATGTTATATCTATTTTAAACATTAAATGTTTTCAAATTGTATATGTATATGTCATCCCAACATGATTAATTTAGACGAAGACCATTTATTATTCAGACAGAATACACTTCTGATTTTTAATAGGTCTGGACACCTTCTGTTACGCAAAAATTGTATTGATTTATGAAGTATTCATTGAATTATTGAACAGTCTCTTGAAAGACGGACTTACTTATTTTACATTAAAACTATTCCGTCTTATAAACAGTATTGTTATTGAAGTAGTATTTAGTTATGAAATTGACAACAATATTTAACAATCATCTTGAACAATCAGCCGAATTCATCTTTATTGTGCTTCCTGTTAACACTGTTCTAACTCATGCCACTAACCAATTCATTCTTTAATCAGCTAATAGATTTTTTGTTTTAAAGTTTTTTTTATAAATTATTTTAACAGTAGCAGAAAATCTTTCTCGTAAGTTGGCCAAAAAGAAGAGGGTTAAAAAAAGTGTATACATATTGATTCACGTCAATGACATCATCATTTGTCAATAAATATATTTACTGACGGAAATAAACTCTGATGACGACTATGACATTTACACCTCAATAACGGTTTAATATGTGCTATTGATATTGTTTAATACAATACTACTTACAATATCATACAATCAAATCTTACTATGAACTAGCATACTTTTAATATATAGTTTACATGATTAATGCAATAAAGCAATTTGGAAATATTCAATAAAAATTATGAAATTGGTATGAAGATAATTATACTGAACTTTAGTCTAAAATAATACTACTTTGAGTAACAGCCGATAATGTCATAAAATTATATAAAATCACAATAAATGCTTACTTATAAATGTAATGGATAATGTGATGCTAATATCCGCCATGAATTTCAAATAGTCTCAAAACTGTTGCCAACTATTAATAGAGAACGTTCATTTATAATAAAAGGCGACAATGTGAGGTCACCATTGCCAACCCGTCACCATTTGTTTTTAATTTCTAAAATATTTGCGGTCGATTTATTTAGGATGTGTTTTAAAATGTCAGTTCATATGTAAACTTTTACAATAAAGATGATGAATTAAAGTCTCTCTATTATTTACGGCTATACTCCAGTCCCTCTGAATTATGACGTATTTGTGATTATTCGATGATAAATAATATGGGGTATACATTCCTACCTCACACGGTATAATACTATAGTGATGAATTTTGTTTTACTTTGTCCACACAGATGTATACTTGAAACTTGTATAATATGGTAACGTCAAATAATTAATCATCTATGCCTATTAGATATTATAAAATATATTAATATTTAACACTTAAACATAATAACGAAAACTTTTTCTCCTGTTAGTGATCACTGAGTAGCTATCAAGATTTATCGGCATGCATGTCTTTGTAAACCTGTTATTAAAAAATTAAATTTATCAAAATCTTCTGGATATCATTTTCAAGTGTCAATTAATTGTGTTATCAGCTATCTTCAGATTAAAGTTTGAGATAATCGATAAAAAAAATATTTGGTTATTTAATTTCTATTAATATAATTTTACACCCAAAAATAATATGATGAGTGTTTTTATTTAACATAGCGAATATATTTCCATATTTAAACCTCTGTAAAAAAATTATTTTATAATGTTTCAATCATATTTACATAATAAATATAGCCATTAAAAAGACGTACTCAAATGTTCTGTTTTTTATTGTAGGAATGCTACAAGTATGTTCGTTATTCTTGAAATAATTCAACATTTCAAATGATTCTTCAGGGTATAAATTTAATCATATTTTCTGTGTATCTTGCAGCTTATTCTGGGATTATGCTCTGACAATACCGCTTCGTAACACCGTTTATCTCCACTGCCATCAACAAGGTAACATTAGGATTTTAATCATGATTAAATTTTTAATCAGATATTGTTTTCAATTCCTGTTTTATCATCCAATATTTTTGCGATGTCAGATTGTAATGTGGCAATTGTAAATGTAAAATTGTAATACTGTAGTCAGATTGTGTATTATAATTGTCCAAGGTAAAATATGCGCTTCCCCTCGCTTTTCGCGATGATATAAATTTTTTGTATAATAGAGTAATAAATTAATATTTATTTTATCTTGCTGAAATATCTCTTCTTTTTTATTGATCGGTTTAGACAATAGATTCAAGTTTATGATATAATCAATATTTGAATTATTTACCTTTTCGAATTATGTTTTAATTTAGATTTAGACTAACACTGCTTTTCCCCTAGTTTCTCAACTCAAAAGAGTTAATTTAATTTATTTTCAATAATTATTGTATTTTCATTTGATATTTTTATTGTCAGCAGGGATTAGCTTGCATATTAAAAACGCCCACTGGCTCTTGCATCGTCTAAAGATTGAGGTTTTCTAAATTTATGTTTTTATAGATAAACAAAATGCAATAAATAAAGGTATAGTTATGTTTTATCCATGTATATTTAGGTCATCAAAAAAAATTGTAACTGTTAGGCGTACTGTACATTGAGAACCTGTTTTTAAAATATTGAGAACCCCGTATAAATATGTAGCTTAATAAAGACAAGAAAATGATTTATGTTTAACAGAATTATAGGAGACAATAAAGGCTTTGTCAATGTTCAGTTGTTTTTTTAATTCTGTGACCGTTTTACTTTAGAGATAATTTTATAAATTGTATTTTATCTTTGACATTAATTCTTTTCTTATTATAAACGTATGTTCATTTAATTTCTTTAATTGGAAAATATTATAAACGTTATAAAATTTTATTAATAGAATACATTTAATAAACGTTGAAAATGTAGGGATAATATTAGTACGTGGGTTAAATTAATCTAAACATAAACTATACTTATCCAACTAACTTTATTTATACGATAATTCGCTGTCAACTTGGTACAAATTTTACGATATAATAAAAAGAACTACTAAAATAATATAAGGTATGAAGCAGAATTAGAGAACACTTGTTCATGTTTACCATCTTGTAACTTTTATTTTGTTAATCAAATAGGACAATAAACAAATAAAAAAGAGAATAGTGTACGATGACGTTTGCTAATAATCTCACCAGTTGTTCATTTTTGTTAAAAACCAGATAGTGTGGATCATCGAACAAAATGATTACAATAAGTCTTACTACTTACTATCTTTGTTACTAACTCTCTCTTCCCCCCCCCCCCTTTACTCCCTTCCACTCCCCTATCGCAGCCGGCTCCTACAGCTCCATGGTGTTGGTGGGACATGACGGGGTCCAACAGGCCAGTGTCAACTTCCCCCCCGGGGGTCACATGCTCGCCTTCCTATCCTGCCTGGAGCTGGGCCTACTGCCACGGATGGGCCGGCTGGACCCGCCACTCTCCTCACACAAGGGAAAAGGTCGGAACTCCTGTCCTGCCTCCTTCTCCTCCTCCGCTGGTGGTGGTTGTGGTTCTCTAACTCACGTTGGTTTGTGTCTACCTGCTCACCTCTCTCTCACACACACACTCTCTCTCTATCTCTCTATCTCTCTTCTCTAGTTAACTGGCGCTCTCTTTGAGTGGATTGTTAACACTCGCGCGCAGTACCATGAGAGACCCTAACTAAACTTCCTATTTCAATCATTTAAAAAATTAACGACGACATATTAATTATTTATTTTAAAAACTATAATCTAATATTACGATACAGATGTCTATGCAAAAATTACCTATGCAGAGTTCTCCCGGGGGTTCGGAATGACCTGAAATATCTCGAAAGTTTCTGGGATGTCCTTGAACGTCCTGGAATTTTGTATTAATTGCTTATTTATATAATTATAAGGTGATATTCCAAAAAAAGTATCACACATCGTGCGAATAATTCTTTCAACTATCTTTAGTCAAATTGTTTGTATATATTTAAAATATTTAAAATTGGTTTGTACCAAATATGTAATGTATGTTGGACGACATTAACTCAACCTAAACTAATAAGAGAGGTAACACCGTTCTTCCCCAATGAATTACCCTCTGGCTAAGAATATGTCCCTACTGGTAAACCTAGTCCTCCTTACTAGTTGTATGGCTCGCTTCCTGGCCGGCCACAAGCCCCCAGCAGGTAACTCTGATTCAGAAATCCCCGTGCTATCTTGTAGAATAAATCTTTACAGACCCAACGGGGCTAGGGTAATTTAACGACGACGACAATGTGTTGTATAATTCATGCAACTCTTCATTTACCATTTAACCTATTGGTTTTCAAACATCCAATCATCTGCTCAACCTAATAGCAATGTGGAAACTTCTCAATCAGCCGCACTTCACATGTGCGTTTCACATGCTGTCTCTGATAAACACTTAGCAAATAGTGTGATGGATGCTGACATTCGATGGTGTCTTCAATTAGTTGATAAACACTAATCAATGGCAAATGATGCAGATTTGGCTGACATTTTCAAAACTACGTTTCATGATAGTTACATAGCTAAAAACTTTACTCTTGGGCGAGATAAATGATGTGGATATGTTATTAGTTATGGATTAAAGGCTCAAGGTAAAAGTAGGTATTTTTCTGCAAGCTCTGATGAAGCCTTCAATCTTATTTCCAACAAAAACCAATGTGACATTCATATTTATTTTTTCAATGACTCTACTAATCAAGTTTGTCGGTGTTATTTGGGTTCTTCCTTTTTGGGACAGTCATCTGCGATTGAAATTAGTAAAAGTTTACTAAGTAAACTTGGACAGTTGATATTGGAAATCATTTAATTAATTTAAGAATAGATGGTCCTAATGTTAACTTTAAAAGATTAAAGTCATTAAAAGAGGTAGAAATTTGCCCAAAATTGTTGAATCTCGCTTCCTGTGGCTTGCATGTGTTACACGGCTCTTATCAAACTGGCCAAAATGTTGTGTCTTGGAATATGAAAATTTGTCAAAATCGGCATACTCCTTATTCAAAAATTAGCCTGCTACATGAAGCGATATCTTGAAGCATTTGAAGTAAATTATTTGATGATCCGTCCAATTTTTCACAAGCATTTTGCTCCCATAAATAGCTTGAAATAGACCTGCAATTGACTGAATGATAGCTATTTTGCCAAACATCAAGAAGTGTGTGCAGTATGTACAAAAAGGATAAAGTCTGCAGCCAAGCAGCAAGAAGTGTTGCAGTATGTACAAAAAGGATAAAGTCTGCAGCCAAGCAGCAAGAAGTGTGTGCAGTATGTACAAAATTATATATAGTTACGTTAGCCATCATCGGAAAGCTTCAAATGTATTTAATCAATATTGTCCAAAGAAAGTCCTCAATGAATTTGACTTACGCACGACTTAATTTTTCCAGAATAATTTGCTTTTAATAAAACCATTTTATAGTATTTTCAGGCAGATCGACCCTTGGTCGTGTTTGTCTACGAAGTACTCGAACTTTTATTTAGTTAAAGCACCTTATGGTTGATATTGATCAATATACCATAAATTTTAAAACATGTCCTGGATTTCTTTTATTAAAAAACCGCGCAGGAACCCTGCTTTGTGAAAACTGGATTATTGCGACTTTGAAAATACTCCCTTCTTATTGTGTTGACGTATGGGGAAAATGTTCACCAACAATTTATAAAAGTAGTCATCTTAAAATATATTAGATTTGAGTATATGATTAATTTCTATTGAATATATTAATACCTCCATATTGATTTATGAATTTACAAATCTTGTATCCAATCACAATGCAGAAAAACATGTCAAAATATTGTTTATATTATATTATGCCGACATCAATTTTTTTTAAACTGTCTTAAACTAAAATATATTTTGTGCAAATAATTAAACGTTTTATTTTCAACATAATGATATATGCAGCAGTAATCATTGTTTTCAAGTATGATAAACTTATGCAATGCCTAAACACTGATAGTATTGGACCCCCTCACCCCCTCATGGTACTTCACGTGTTAATATCGCTTATATTCTACTACGCTTGGTGGATGCTTAATATTTCATATTGTTCGCTGACCCATTCCTTCGGTTCGGTTAATACAATATTAATTATTTTTAAATTACGATATTTGTAATTTCGTTTTACATGGATTTTTATTCATTGTTTCAACTCATATTTTTGTTCAACTAAATAATAAAAAAATATCTGTGCACCACAAGCAAAAAGTTCCCTTGTAAGATGTTAAGGCTATAAAACATTGTAAACAACGATTTTAGAAAGGTTGGTCTAAAGAACTCTCTAAAAAGTTTATTTTATGGATCTTCTTATCATGCGTAGTAGAATAGGTGATTGTTGTGTATGCTATATTTATACCATTATATCTAAGCTACCCTCTGTCGTTTGTAAACGTCATACTTATCGGTATCATTCAGTTGCAATTACCTGAAAAAGTGCAAAATGTTGGTGAATATATAATTGTATAAAACCGTCTTTGCTCGTTTGTTGTTTTACTTTCTTCTATTTATATTTTGTGTGCAATTCTAGGCTGTTGAGTTTGCATACCCAAAAATAGTTATGTACTAAAAAGAAAATGCCTGTTTGTCGCGATTATAAATTTTATGTTATCGTACATTTGGAGATATGGCTTTATCCGTTGTAATATTAAGAATGTTTTATATTTTATTATATTATATATATTTAAATAATGGTGGTATGGCTTACGTTATTGTTCAGGTATCTTTAAATTTAATACGCACCGTTTTTGTTTGATGCGATTTTTTAAATAATTATTTAAATCTAAAAACAAGTATAACTAAGAAATTGTCATTTTCACTAATTTGCTCGATGGGGGATATTATTAGAATGAACTCTATTTTCGGGTATTGATTTGCATCGATTATCGAGTTCTGTGTTATATTTGTCTTCGTTGGTTTGTGTGATTCTTCTTTGCTAAAACACCACTTTTATATCACGCTAGTATGTACTGTTGCCTGCCTTACTTCTTCTTCTAATTAATATTAATTAATACTTTGCATGAAATATTTATGAAACATTTCTATGTTTTATTAAATTTTATTTATTTTGTAATTCATATAATATTATTATATTATATATATATATTGATTAGTATATTAATCTTTGACTGTGAAAAGTCTTCTTTAATTTAATAATTTTGTTCGCAAATTTGACTAAAGCTTAATTTATATCAACTGTTACTTTAAAATTGGAATATATGTTTTAGTTAATAATGATTAGTTGAGCGTCAAATTTTTCATTTAATTATATTGTTTTAGTTTTTACTATATCTCTGTTATTTCGCTAAATTTTTATTTCGTTTATTTTAAAATATGTTTAAATGTATTACTAAATGCTTTATAAAATGCGATTATTATTTTTTTTTGAAAGGCTTCCCAATATCTGGGGGTTGAATGTCGAAATGCTCGTAATGGGTGTCAATACAGTGAAATCTATGTTCCGATTTTTCTATAAATTCTGGCAACGTCTATTTATTAAACTGTTCGTAAACGTCATTTAACAATATGATGCAGTTTGCTCAACTCAACGAACTTGTTACTGTGTTAGTTGATGGTATCACTTATAATATTATAATCACATAAATACAACAATACAATGTCGCATGCATTGTTTAGTTAAGTCAGGTTATTCATTTTTAAGTTGATTTCTGTTATACCCCCTCGTTTACCTAAATTTCAGATTGATCGAAGTATTTTAGTTCTGATTTCGTAGTGTTGCATGAATGCACTCCATTTTTTTGGAGTATATATATGGTGTCTAAATACTAGTTCAATAATGTTAAGAGTTATCATTGAGTTAGCTAAACAAATAATCAATTCCATTACAATACACGTCTATTATATTATCGATGTATGGGGGACTATCAGTAAACCCACTTGACGCACTACACTAACCAAGTAGGCCCACCAATCTATGAACTCACACAGGAATAATACAAAAATTTATATACTGGGATATGCAGCTTCTTTGCAGCTTTATAAATTTTAATCCTGTTAAATTGTGCTAAAAAGTTTGACACCAATTTTTGTTAGTAGTGTGAGCACTTATTTTTAAATTGTTAATTGCATTATTTTTATAAATGTGAAATACTCACTCTTGATTTTTAATGTGTTCAAGTTTTTCCATTGATCCATCTGAACTAATCTACCTGAACCGAATATCTTTTCTTTCTTTTTAACCTTCTACTTCGTTATTTTTATTTATTCCATACAATTATAACTTTTAAGTTTATTCTATTCTGCAGAGGTTTGTCGAAAGGTTTTGCAATGATATTTTCTGTAAACTTAATTGTACGCCATCTAAGAAATATATCTTACAAAATCTGGAAAACAAGGAATTTGATAGAAAATACAACAAATATTCCTAACACTGGGAAATTATATAAAGAAGTAAAAGCCTGAAAAATCTGCCGAGATATATACATTTATTAAATGCAATAATTATATATCTCAGCTATCTTCCAATATCATTAATTGGATAAAGAATGAGTTAAGTGTGCCATCTTGTATCTAACAATTATTTATTATGTTATTTGTATCAAATCACCAAAAATATTTATGTCTTATTACCTGTAAAATATTTTACTATGGAAGTATATTTTTAAATCAATCAATCACCTGTAAATTTAATCATGTTCAAGCTGCCCCTAAACCAAAGAACCCCTCTCCCCCCCCCCACCGCCTTCTCGGGCATGCAGGCCGAGTGTTCCCCCGTCTAAAGCGGCGCAGTCTGCTCTCGCGTCCCTCTCCGCCATCCCCCGAGGAGCCCCCCCAGTCACCCACGGCCGCCACCACCACTGCCTCCTCCTCCCCACCCCAGTCGGCGGACC
>JAUZND010010931.1:0-29048 GCA_034780555.1 Coelogynopora nodosa | reverse complement strand
TATAATATAATATAATATAATATAATATAATATAATATAATATAATATAATATCATATAATATAATATAACTTTCCTTGACTAAATGCATATAAATGAATGTAATATTTTTTACATACATAGTTCAATATATAATAATATTGTTATAATATATCATTTGAAAATATACAATTCAGCAACTCAAGAATGTTTCAGATTCTTTTCAATGACGTTTTTACCATTTCTCTTTACTCTCAAATAATTAATTCATTATAACTTGACATATGTATTCCTTTATTTCCAATTGTACATTCTATGAAGCTGTAAAGCAATTGTGGTGTCTTTCTCTGGTAAACTTGTCAAATCGATCCGTTGAACGCATTTTTTAATCGGTTGATCCTGTAACTATAATAACATAAGCGAGATATTTAAAGTGTTTATTCCGAAAAATCGCTATTGCAGTACATTTTATTTAGGCTAATAATATTGTAAACGTAATGTTGGTTTTGTATTTTAGTAGCAATATTTTATTTTCAGTTAATTGAAATATGTATCAAAATACTATAGATTCGACTAAATAGATTCTTTCTTAATCAAAAAAACTAAAAAGAGATTTGTAACTTATAGCATCATATCACACTACATTTATCATTGAGTTTTTAAATGAAATATATTTACTTTTGCTAATGCATAATCTAATTAATTGATATTCACTTGCAATTTGCTTACACACTAAGAAAAACCACCATATATATATTTGGTAGCAATACATCCATTGACTTATTACATAAATTAATTGTTCTGTGAATGTTGCTTTTTCAATGAACAAAAAGAGACTATAGCTATAGATTAGTTATATGTAGCTGAAACTGTAGTAAAATATGTTTAGATTTGTCGTTAATTTTCTTGTTTTCAACAAAATTATGTATGATTTTGTAACATTATTTAATAAAGAAAAGTAAATGTTTATATGTTAATTGGTATGCTTTATTTTTTTATATTTGTTAATATTATTACCAACTAATTTATTATTTCTTAATCGGTTTTTGATTTAGATAAGAACTATATTTGCAAAATAATCACTTCATTAAAACTGACGCGATATCTGTTGATGGAAGCACTTTATAAATGAATAAATATAAATATTAAATATAATTAAATAGCTGTTTCTGCTATAATTTGATACACATTGTAACCAAAGAGAAATTATTCCACTCCAGTAATATTAACATAGTAAATTCTGCATAACAGACATTTTATCTAGATATATAACTTTTTCACAAACTCAAATATAGGTATGTATTTAAATTGCTATATCTCTACCATAGCGACCATAACGAGATCAGTATGTTATAATTTAGTGGGAGTGTACAAAAACAAAATTAGCTTCATTAGAAGATGTACAATTCAGAAAATATTAATTCAATTCAAATTATGATAAATTAGTGATGATCATGAAGGAGAAACTGAAAAATCGTAATGTATTAGAATCTGTTTTATATTGCCATTTTTATCGTAAATGTAATAATGTTGACAATATATTATGGTTATATTTTTATAAATTTTAAATATGTTGCTGTATTTGCTAAGTATTGAAGGTCTTTGTGATTTAAAAATTACACTTTTACTTTTTTATATATAATTAAGAATATGATCGCATTAGTCGATTGTTGAGTAAACATTTTTTTTAATAGTAAAAAAATAGCTCCGCAAAAACGCGTACACCTTATAAAATTCCCCAATAACATAGCATTTATTTCAAAGTCTATAATATATTTTAATTATTTAAATATTATTAACTTTATTTTGTATTTGTTGATAAATTACTAAATATTACAATTTATTTTATTATTATATATTATCTAATAGTGAATTGTTTTTAAATTTCTATTTTATTAAATTTTGAATTTATTATTTATTATTTGACTACAAAAAAAATTATTTTGCAAAACGACAATCAATTAATTCAATAGTTTCAGATGTGATATTCAGCAAATTAGTTAGTGTTAATAGATATCGTACACTTTTAACCATGTTTTATTCCAAACATTTACTATTTCTTGCACGACTGTTTTGAATGAACCATCATAGCGCCATTTATAAATTTAACATTTGGTCTTCTTTTCATCCAATTTTTTAAATCGCAAATTACTTAACTATGAAAATATCGACAGAAAAAATAAATTATAATAGTATCATATACATATTATTATTATATATTATAGTATAGGCATACTCATACAAATATGTATAAAACATAAATCAGATAACGAAACATGTTATTCTTCTGTGCCCTATATTTTATGACCTTATCCAACGCTGACAGAAACATTATTGACATTTCTTTTATCTATTAAAGCTGTGATTAAATTTATTATACTTGTTTCTTCGGTTTTTTTCTATTGTATATTTAATGGATATATTATAATATATGTACGCAATATTTGAAAATGAATTATTTGAAGTGTTGTTCTATACCCATAATAAATATATAACACTGCCTTTAGAAACTGTCACTTATCTTTGTCACCAATTTTCTTTATTACAAAGAACCTTATTTTCATGTTTGAATTATTTTTGTATTCTGGATTGTTATTTTATATGATTTACATGTTCTTATAGCATTGTTCATAGTGGTGTCTACTTTATTATATATATGCGTGTATTGTTTTCGCTTATCTATTATTCTGATAATAAAATGTTATTTAATTGTTAAATTGTATAGATTTAAACTAAGCCATTAAAAAAGTTACGAAGTAACCATACATTGAGGATTGGTGTATTTTAAATAATTATAATAATGTGCGATCTTATACTTTTCAATGATTATAGTTCTGTATTTTTTAAAATGAATCGTAAATGTATCCAGAACAAAACGTCTATATAAATATATATTTTTTATATTTATTATAATTATTTATTTAATTATATATATTTTATAAATATAAAAATATATTGTATATTGTACAACTACAAATGTTCTGCTCTGCAAAGGTGCATCTATATAAGAGACAATTACTTGATTACCTATTTTTAAAAGAATGAACATTTAAACTGATTTTATAATTAATAGGTATATTCGAAAATGTCAAACATTATATGTTTATGTTTTTAATTATGTTTGCTATTATCACCGTTTTAAGTAGGCTTTTGTAATTTCTAAGAAAGGACATAATATGTCAGTTTTAAAAGTGTATATATCAGCTATATATTTATATATAATATAAAAATTGTGACAAGCAGAATGACTCTTATTTCATAGTTGTTATTCATTGTAAAACCTAGCCCTAGCCTATTATATATAATATGATAGAAATTAATTTAGTTATTTATATAAAATCCATTTTGATAAATCATTAAAAATGCACCTAAAGAATGCACTATATTTCTATCTCAAACCCACAAACTGTTTACATGAATATTATGGTATTCCAACTAATAAGCACTGCGGTTTAGGTGTCGAGTTTTCAGAGGCACTACGTATTTCTTGAAAGGGAGTGTGAAATAAAGCCGTAAATAGTACTTGGTATCAATATAAATATACCATCATAATATTTAAAAAATAATAATGTCGTCCTTAAAAAATATGTTTTGAGATTGTTTTATTTTGAGATATGTTTACGATTTAAAATTGTTTTTTATTATTCATATGGAAATTTAATTAGTATTTATGTTATAGTTTTTCAATTGCCACACTTGAGCGCACGAACACAGAAAACTCATTCGAATATAACATGCGTTGGTTTTATTGCAGGCCCGGCAAGTTATACGACAGAGGGAAAACTCAACGATAATGGTGGGAAATTTGTTTCCAAACAAAAGCGCTTCCAAATGAAGACGGATGAAATGCCTGGACCTGGACATTATGAGGTAAATGATTTGGAAGTAAAAAGTATAATAGTAATTAATCATTGATATTTTTATCGTTTAATTATATATTTTATACAGTTTATAATGTACACATAAATACTAGTTTTTCTAGCATTATTTTAATTTCAATTTTAGAGAATTTTTTTCATGATATTTCACAATTGTGATTTTGATTTTGTGTTTATATTTATAACGTGTTGAAATGACTTCATAAACAATACCTAAAAGGTTTTACTTGTATTTGAGCTTTTCACAGAAATCCTCTTATTGTCACATTTAGATTTTTTATACAAATTACGTTAAACACGTGACACAGTTCCATCTGTATTCAGTAACCATTGATTTAGCTTTACGTCTTCAGATGAAAACTAAAATAATTTGATCATGAGAGCAAACCAGTATATTTCAAACCACTATCAACCTATTCTTGCTCGAGACAAAATAATATCAGTCGAGTCTTAAAACATCTTATTCTTCCCATTTCTGCGATCCTTATTTTTCATGTTGCATTATATATATATATATATATATATATATTCTTCTGATGGTCAGCTAAATATAATGATGAATCCCGGCTTCCTGCCTCAGATATCTTAATTTATACTTGATAAAGTAGTCTCAGGTGTATTTATAATAGCCAAGAAATGGGTTCATGTAAATTATCGCAAAAAATGGTTGCATCTTGGGAAGTATACATTTATATTCTATATAATCTATCCGTGTCTTTTCCCATTTATATATATATATATATACCTGCCCCACTGTATACTGCATATATATTTCAATAAGTCCTTTCCCCTGATTCTGTCTTTATCGTATCATTATCTGCTTGAAGATATGGTCGGAGAGAACACCACCCCTGTTTTTGCGCTGTATATCCTGGGAGAATCATGGGGAATATTGAAATATTATAAATTCTGTGTGAAATTTGATCATCAGTCGAAAGAAAAAATTGTTCTTGCTGTGGGGTTTCAGCTTTAAATTAAGTCGTCGAGTTTCTCCACAATTAGCTGCATCTTGCATACTGTGCAGATAGAAACATTCAAGTCTTTATCGTATAGTGACTAATTTCAGGTAATGATATTTTTGTGAAGTAATTATTGTTTCTTTGTTTCCTTCCTTTTCTTTTTATGAAATTAAATTAATTTGGATTAGTCATTTCTAATATGTAATATTTAATAAATTTTCCTTTACGTTTTCACGGAATATTTTTTATATAATTTTTTCTAATGTCTGATAACATAAGGGTTACTTGCAATACCAGAATTACTCTTTAAAAAAATTATATTGGGTTGCTGGTGAATGGAATAGTTATATTTTAATTAAATATTTCAAATAAATATGTTTTAATGTTTTTTATTTTATAGAAATTTTCATTATTTTTGGAATGTAAATATACATATATGTATAAAAACCTAAATTTATTCTCTTTATTAAAATCGTACTATAATTTGTCTCAATATTCTTTATTTGAATAATCGACTGTTTTGAAGCGGACATTGAAGATCGAACATTGTTGTATTCAACTTTTAAATATAAATTTACTACAAGTTATATAATTTATTATTTCTAATTTTAAATCAAGAACTTAAACAATTATTGCTAATATTGGAAATAATAAATTGGAATTTCTAGGCGTTAATTTTCTTATTAGTTACTTCTAAAATTCAAACATATTATTCCTATAAACTGTAAATTCATTTTTATATAAAAAAACTTTTAAACTTTTAATAAAATTAAAATAATGTAACATTCTATTTATATTTGAAAGATATATTTAATCCTAGAAAGCCACACATATATCTAAACCCAACGCTTTCAGTTATAAATAATCTATATTTCCTATAAATATATATCGTATTTGGGAATATTAAAATACATAAGCAAGCAAATTTATCCATATCAAAGTGATATATTTAACCCATTCTCACACATTTCTATACCGACACGAATTGTAACTATACAGAATGCACGCGTCTGTTGCTCTTTCCCCTTTGATGCTCAACTGTCTCCGACTAATTGGGAGCGTACTGTGGTTGATAATGGCAACTAACTCTCTTCATCTTCCTTCTTCTTGCTGAAGATGTTCACTCGAATATCTGCATGATTTACTTGTTGCTTCTTTTTATTTCCCTTATTATATAGTATAATGTATATAATATATAAGGTATAGTTGAGTATATCTCTTATACAAACTTGTACAGTTTTAAAAGGTAGAACTATTTAATAAAAAAAATTAAGCGATTTTATGTTTAAATTAATTACAATTTTTTATTATTGAATCATATAGTAGTATATACTAGCATATGTGCAATTTCATCGAGAAAATTATAATTTTTTGTAATAATATTATTACAAATTGTTTTTTTCGCTAAAAATGGGTTGAACCAAATATTGTAGTATATATTAACAATATGCCTGCCTAGAATATTTAGCATGTTTATCAGGATTAGAAAATCCACAAATTTCTATTGATATATTTTAGCTAGGAGTTGTTAATTAATAATAACTTTTAAAAAATTAAAAACATGTTAAAATAGTGTTTTTAAGGATTAGCAAGCGGTGGGTCTATATTATAATCGACATATTTATAAAAATAAAATCGAGTAATTTAGTTGTAACTGGCTACGATGTTTTTACTACAACATAATATTAAACGTGTATTTTAGGTTACTGTTATTTACTTTTTATTTGTCTGTATGTATGCCTATAAATATATTATTATGTATATTCCTAATAGATATACCATTGTGGATCCTATAAAGGGGCCCTTTGACATACTATTTAAAAAAAGGGCTCTTCCAAAAAATAATTTATAACAATATAAAAAATATATATCTTTAATTCATAACTTAGAATGTTTTTTGATTCTGTTAAAACAAATTAATTTCATACAGATTTAACTTTGATTGTGATAATCAGATATTTAATAACCAGTTCAATATTGTTTTAAATAATAACATATTTTAGTCATGAGTTCAGCCAGTACATAAACTTACACTAAACGTTACATTCCTGTTTTTAATTGTAATTTTGATAACACTGTTTAAACACTAATGACCATAATTGCTATTATACAGATTGCCATTGTTTGCATGCTTAGAAAGCCTTTATTTTGTTAAAATTTCAATTTAAATTAAAAAAAAATTTTTTATGCCTATAGTGAAATAATGATTGAGGAATCTCTCCGATAGTATTGGCAGTAAAATCTTTTTTATCTTTACCGTTTACTAGTTTACTGTCATTAGACAAAATTTAACAGGAGCGTGATGTCAACTTTTATTTTATTATGAAAATAATCCTCCCGAAAACGGTTCAATCTGTAGCATTTTTTAATATTTCTATATTATTTTATGATATACTACAAGAAAATTAAATTATTAAAATCTTTATAATAAACATCAATTTTTTAGATGGATATAAACATAAACATATATATATATACGCTAATTTATTGCTCAAATGTTAACATAATTTTAATATGCATGTGGATTTATATAACGAACAATCGTACATTAAACAAATTTTATAAATATATGACCTGCGTCTGCGGTGGAAAAACTGCAAAAGAGACACAAACTATTTTATTATTCTGTAGTTGTTATAAAGTCAATCTGAAGGACACTTCTCATACTGAACTCACGTCGACTTCGAACCCTTGAGATTACATGACACACATAGAGTAGCTATATCGGTATTTATACTCAATGCGGGTATTTAAAATGCAGCCTTATTGTATAGGGTGGATTATTTTTATAATTGCCTAAACGTTATTATAGAACATTTTCCGAGTCAGTTTTTTAATACCATTATTACAATTAATAAACGGATAAAAATTATATTTTCATAATATATAGTAAAAATCCCTGTTTCAACATTCTTGATCTTTAACACATTTATTTAAAAAAATATTTCTTTATTTTCTTGCTTTTATTTTAACTATAGCCTGCGCATAATCCAAGTACTCATTCATTCATACGACATTGCTCAGTCTGTTTCACTTTTGTTTTTGCCGTTATTATAATAGTGATGTCAATTTCGGTTTTATTAGTATATTACAATATATTATATATTATTATATATTATATATTATACGATATTAGATACGATTAAAGGATTTTAGATACGATTATATTTTAAATACGATTATATTTTAAATACGATTATATTTTAAATACGATTACATTTTAAATACGATTATATTTTAAATACGATTATATTTTAAATACGATTATATTTTAAATACGATTAATATACGATTATAAAAGATCTCTTCAACTATAAATATGTTCGACCATCTGAGGGATGTAATATAGTTCCCTGTTAAATTATATAATATTTTTATAATATATTTATATATTCAGTTGTGTAACTATAATAGTTGCTGTGGCGAATCATTTATATTGAAGGAGCTTGAGGGTTGGATCTGCATTATTATACATAATGAATCGGAACCATTGTCTGCTCATAACATACATATTCAACCTTGGAATCTGATACTCTAAGTCCACTGTCTACAAATCGTCTAAATATTGATGATCCTCCCCCTGTCAATCCTCAAAACCAAACTTGCTTTTATATCTTCAGACAAATGAATTCGACAATGTAAACATAGACAAAGTTTCAATAAAATAAGTGTTGACCGTGGAATGATAATTTCAGCGTTTATAATATATTTTCTATTAACTATAGCCTTTAATTTTGATTTTATAATTAACATTTTGTATAATATCTATATCATATAATAAATATATGGAATATTCAAATATTTATCAGCTATTGTTACAATGATATATCATTGTATATCATCAATATAGGATGTTGCTATATGCGTTTCATTACAAAAAAGGTAATGACCTTTTAGTTTGGCAAAATATCATATCATACCAGCTTTTTTCCACCCTCATCTGGGGTATCATGGCTATGCGGATAGCATATCCTCTAAATTGGCGATTAGAACCAAAAATGTTTAGCTTTAATGCATTTAACACGGCCTAAACCAATTTATTTATAAGTATGATAGGCTACACTTAATAAATGGTATATTTTGCACCTTTATATATTTTTTCTAGTGTATTTAACGCTTATATGTTCATCGAGCTAGTTATATATAACAAATACTGTCTATTTAAAATTAGTGACCTATAGAAAATTTAAAATCTGTTTTTAAGTATATATTAACCTATTAAAAAAAGGTTTAATCTCCCAGGGGGGTTGCAACTCCCTCAACCCTCCCCCCTTCCCTGAATCTGCCAATGCCTTCGTATATGATGTATACATGTTCTACAATATTGTAATACATGTAATACAATACAGTGTCTACAATATTCTGAGCATGGCCTGGATTTAGAAACGAAGTTATGATATATTATGTTACTTATTTTTCAAGTTGGATTAATCTGGTTTTTGTTGAGGAAATTATCTGTGAACTAGGTTACCTGAACTATATGTAATCCCTTATTAATTCCTAAACTTGTTAAATAAAAAACTTAATTGAACTTTTTCTGGAACAGATTAGCATTAATAAATGTTACTGTTGTTTAACTTTTAAAATAATTATCCCACATTTTGTGTTCGATATGAGATGTAAATTTCTAATTTTATTTAAAATTGCAGTATATATAAATACTACTGCTCAAATCATGTATTTTATTAATTTACGAGAATATTTTTTAAAAAATCAGTGACGTGCATATTATTTTCTATAATTTTTAGCATCTTATATTTTAGGAAATTACATGTTAAAGGTGTCATTTTTACTCAATATATTTTAATTTCTTCTCTATATAATGTAAAATAACATATAATGAACATCATTTTAGGATTATATATATATGTGTGTGTGTACATATTATTACCATTTGTTTTACAAAGTTACCTATATTTCCGCCATTTTCAAACGTATAATGTTTAACAGTTGACAGACGAAACCTTCTAATTAATCAAGTAGGTACAAAGTATTATCTAAACTCGACAATAATAAACTCGAATATGTATACCACCAAAAACAGGGAGCCAGCTGTGTTTAACCAATAAAGAAATACCGTCCTTGCGTCCTTGTATAATGGTAATAATAGGCTATACTATATATTAGAGGCTTCTGACGTTCTTAGTCGCCGGCTGATATCGCCAGTTCGAGATCCGCTGAGTCAGCAACTTCTTTGTCGAACATGTCGAAGTTCGGCCCCACTTATGGCATCTGAGCTTATATATCGGCCAGACATTCGCAGATAAGGCTTCTTCATCAGCTTCTATATAATGTTATATCATAATGTATGCGAACATACTGTGGTGCAGAGTCACGTCACAGTTTCGAAACTTGATAACTGGTTTACTAATTCTTCGTCGTTCCTCTTCTGCCATGTTTTTGGTTCCCATATATATATATTTATCAGAGGAAATAATTTATCATATAAATTGATAAGAATTATTGCAGAAAACAATCTGTCTTTGTCTAGTTCCTTATTTTTTACTTTTTATTTTTAATAATATGTGATTGTTCCTTTGTATATGTTTATATTGTGTACGTTATCTCAACGTCTATAGAACGTCTGTCACATTAATCTGGGTTTCCACATTATGTAATCTTATATCCTTATGTTTTGGTAAGGGGACATAATGTCACTACCAATTATTGTTTTAAATAGGGTTATGTAATTAGCTGTGATTTAAAGGTTTTATCTGATCTGAGACTTTATAGATATAGTAAACGACTGACGTTATAATCCATCAAAATATAGAATATGCGTTTAGTTTTTTTTTATTGTTGGCTGTATTTTGAGCATTTTAATTGTTATTGATAATGTTTATATATATATATATATATATATCTAGATGTACCATCAATTATTTATAAAGATAAGATGACGAAGATTCACAAACTTTAAAATAATTTCATACGTTTATGATGTTAAGTTTCATTATCTTTTATATATTGTATAGATAAATATTAAAAGCCTTTTTAATAAAATAAATGACAAATGATTTTAAATTTATTAATTATATTTTATAAATTATTGAAAAAAACTTTATTACTTAACATGTTTAATATTTCCAATCTAATATATAATTTTTTAGAATAAAACAAATTTAGTTTTAATAGAGACATAAAAATAATCATATATTTTTTAATTATATAAAATGAATTATGAAAACCATAAATAGTTATAACATTTTCTAATAGTAATTATTTAAACAGTTTTATAATTAATTGGAAAGCTGTTTTTTTAAATTTATATCTAGTTATTGTTTTTTTCTGTCTTCTTTATATAATAATAAACCTTCAAAATATTTAATATAAAAAATAGATAGATAGTAAATAAATAGAAAATATACTTTATATAGTAATAGTATACAGTGTAGTAAATAATACAGTAATGTGTTATTTATGTATTAGTGATTTACTTTCATATATATTTATATATTATATAATTAAGTTTTATAGTTTACTATAGCTATATTGCATAAAATTAAAACTTAATTCATTTGATTAATATTAAAATGTTTACTACCTCGAATTATGTTGTAGGTTAACCACTTAAGCCCCGCTGTACGTGTCTAAACGTTTTCTTGTAATTGTTGTTATAACTTGTAAATGTTATTAGGTCGCATACATTATAATTTTTTTATAGTTTGCACGCATATATAATAGGATTTAAACAAAAAACAATCTAAAGACTTTATTATCCACCGCAAATAACAGTAATACTTGCTCTTTTTTCCTAATTCAGGAAGTTAAGGGATTAGTCACACAGCGTCGAATTTGATATTTGTCTGTGGCTTAAGCAGTTCCTTATGCACTACTTAATTAAAGCCTTATCTATATCAGAAGGACTCCCTTATCCGTTTAATTGATAGTGATAGGCAGAGTACAATTAGCTGCTTATACATGGGCCAACAAAAGAGGGTCCCTCCAATATAATAACCTGTTGTTATCAACTGTATTGCCTAAGTTAGTCACTCAACTGGTTAAGAAGTGTCCTGCTTCCAGGGGCCCCTCTCCCCCCGAACAACTCGTGTACAGCCAGAAGAATCCAGGAGCCTCTATATCCATCTCTCCTTGCTCGATCTCCTTCCGCTCTGTAATAATTTATGCGCTTTGAGTGCTTCTCTGTGTAAAAAATTAGTCATCTTTGAATACAAATAATAAGATATTATATTAGAAGTAATGGTGCGTTAACTTATACATGTTTTTATTGTATTTTTAATTTTACAAACTATTTTTACAATATTTAGTGTACATACCTGAAATGGGAACCAGGGGCTATTTCAATATATCTAACTAGATAGCATGTATAGTTAAATGACATTAAAATAAATAAATAAAAGTTAACATATTACAATAGATTAGTGTTTACCATTCGCTTAATTTTAAAAAAGCAACAAAATTCTAGTTTTTATTTAAGATATTGTATTCTGATTGACATGAATAATAAGTATGTATTTGGCATAATTTTATTTTAGTATTTAATTTGAAGATAATTAGTCAGTTCTGATTTAAATTTTGCGCTATTTTGTAGTTTTTGTTTGATTTTGTAGTTTTTGTTTATATTTTTGGCATTCTGTTCTAAAAGATTGAAGCATAATCAATTACTATATTTTTGTAGTTGTATGCAGCAACAATTTAACATTAGAATAATTTGTTTAAAATTTTAAACTTACCGTTTAATAAAAGTGGAAAAAAGTGAAGAAAAAAAAACCGTACCACATAGAATCGTGAAAAATTTAGTAGTACGTTTTTAAAATATTTGAGAAATTTATATTCATGTAAAACAGCTATATGTAATAATTACATTTTTTAATGTATCGTGTATCCGCTAGTAAGTGTATCCACTTTTGGAGTTAATCAGAATAAGATAAAGACTTTACAAGAGAGAACATGTTTATGTGTCCTTCTTGTATATCGATTGATGTCCTTATATTATAGTCTTTTGATAACTTTCTACTACTCTTTACAATTAATTTTTTCTCACATTATTTGCGGCCAAATAATGTTTCCCCTGTTTAAACATTATTTATAATTTTGTATTCATTTAATTTCTACTTTGAGACAAAATGATTATTGCAATATAACTAGGCATGTATATATATTAAACTATTACTATATAGCAGTTGACAAAAATCATTTTTACTGCTAATTGTATAAATTTAATATCAAAATTTCGTACAATAGTTGATAATTACTGTAAATTATTGTATAATATGTGTAGGCCTAATATATGAAAAGTAATGCTCTTACCGATATAAATGTGAGTTATAAAATACATCGTTTATACAATATATAAATGGAACCTGACAATGAACTCGTTCTTTACAAACGTTAAATATTCATAATCACGTATTTTGCATGTACGACATACGACATCGTATAGAGTCCACAACAGTCTTAGCCTTATAGCACACTGAACACATAACACCTAGCTTATATCAATTATATGCAAAATGAAATTCTTTTATAAAATGTTTGTTAAAAAAGTCCAAGTTGATTAAAGCAATAAACGACCTTCTAACTAGGCGCAAACTACAATGGCATCCTGATTATTGATTTCTTATACATAAATGTTGAATATAGGTAATTGTAAGTTATTCTAGGTTACTGTATACTTAATTGCAATTTTAAATAAAAATGAAAACAGCCTATTCGGTTGTAAAGAATTAGTTATACATAGATGCAAATAGGTATACATAAATACAAATAGTTATACATATGGTGTCCAAAAAGTAGCTGAACTCTAAAACAGCAATTTTGGGACTGTTGGATTGATTGGCCTTTATAATGGTTCTGCGATTCGTTATAGATTGTCCAGTTTGTAAAATCCTTTTGGCATTTATTTAAAAACCTGTTCAGTTGATTCATTAAACTTATTTAAATATGATGTTACCTAGTTTTGTAAAATATTGTACTTCACAAGACTAAATGCACTAGATTCCTAATATTATCATTATTAGTTGTTTTGACGCACTTTGGCACAAGTGTGGTTTTAAAATATTGTATTTGGTATTTACATGTTATATAAAGTTTTTGATAACATGTTATATGTAAAGTATGTTGTGCAAGTTTAACAAAGTCTTTTTAGTAAAAATATTTTTAAAATTTAGAATGTAAATCTTCATTTTTAAAAAAACGCTGTTTTGCATTTGCATTTGAATAATGAATGTGAATATATGCCTGCAATGTTTATAGAATAATTAAAACCATCATAATATTTTTCTTTGGTTTAAGTATGTGTATCACATAGCACAATATCAGAAATATGGAAGGTACATTGCAGCAGTATTAAAAAATACATATATAATCTAAAAATCAACTGAAATAACAAGTTTTTAATTCAATCTGAACAATTGAATGCTTGTGGATTAAAATATATTCCATTAATTATCAGTGCCGTAACCATCTATGAGGCATTCAGGCAGCAGTCTGAAAAAAATCAAAATAATGTGACGCCTTTTTTCAGGAAAATGCGTCTTTTGTATGTGAAACATTTCAGTTTTAATGTTTTTACTTTTTGCGCCTTTTTTTTAAACGTTGTCTGATAAAAATAAAATCCTGGTTACGTTACTGCTATTATTTGTTAACTCTCTACAATATATAATGACTCTTAAAAATTGTCTTGTCATAAACTGTATATAATGCTATCAAAATGTGGTACGACCTCCAATTGTTTTTATTTTGTCAGTGTGTATATTTGCCCTCATTTTGTCTATTTTACCTAAAAATATTTTTGCGTCAAATACAGCACATTTTATATAATGATAAAATTAAGAAAAAATTATTAGCATTCCAAGTATTCGACCACATTTTATGGTGTAATTACAGGTACCTACCTCCGATTCCGGTGACTGCTTGTATGTATATATACACATATATATACATCTAAGTTAATAGATATTAAGTATCCATTTCCAAATCTCATTATAACTAATTATATATAGTTTTTTGAACATATTTGCATATGATGTCTATTTTTAATGTCGACAAGACCACTGCACTGGATAAGCAGACACTGCATGTATAGTATTAAAGGGTTATAGTTTTCTCTATTGGTTGTAGTGTAGATAGTTAGAGGAGCAGCTGGTAATTGGAGGTGTTGACTATCCCCACATCTGAATACTTTTTATTTCTAAGTAATTAATATTATATTATTTTCCTACTTTCAATCTCAAATGAATCGGCCAACGTAGGTGTTCTATATAGAGGTATTTACCAGTCATTTATAAGTTTACTCGCGTTAAGCATGTTTAAGTAAGTTGGCATGGGCACATCCGGTACATTGTCATTTCATTATAGGTAGGATAGTCTTATTGGTGAAATATGGGTATGTATATATGGTCTATTGGACGACACCATTCCTATACACATGTACACAGTAGTTTTAAGAACTCGGTAAATACTTGTATCAGTTGGCAATCAATAGCCAGATCGCTGATCCAGATAATAATTTATTAATCATTTTCATTCTTTCTGTAGAGAAAATACAATTATAACTTTACCTTAATATTTGGTCGGCCAATGCGGGGAGTAAAAATACATTAACCTATTTTCTTTTATTGTCGGTAGTGAAAACATTTAGGATCTAATTCATCTGAAATTTTAAAGTACTGTCATTGTTATTCAAATTTTCAGAAATATTTAGAAAATTAATTTTTGAATTTGTAATTAAACAGAGTGACGTCATAAATTAGCATTCTAGTTAATATAAAATATTACATATTTTTTTATTCTTATTTTTCAATATAGTAATTCTTCATTAATTTAATAATGTAATTTCAAATTGTAAAAATTTCAAAATTCTTTTTTTGAATCTAAAAATACTACTTATTTAAAAAGTGTTAAAATCCACCATAAATATATATATACCTATGTAACATAAAAATATTGTTGTCATTAAAACAGTTAAATTTTTTTCAATTAACATTGACAGCAAACACATTTTCGCAAAACAAATTTATTTTCCAATATTAAACACTGCGTTTGAATTAGGTAGATCTCACAAACTTATTACATTATTTGTGCTTGTTATATTAAAATGTATTCATCAGATATCATCAAAAAGATAAATAGGATATCAAAAAGATAAATAGGATATCAAAAAGATAAATAGGATATCAAAAAGATAAATAGTATATCAAAAAATTAAAACGCGACCAATTTTTTTGAAAATATTGAAAAATCTAAAATATATGTATAGTTTATGTATTTAAATTTCAAATTCACCAGTAACATATATGGTTCGAACTAAAGTTGATTAAAAACTTGGGGCGTCTACTTCATACTTCATTGGCCTTATATCTGGATCATGATGTAGTTCATTTCAATGTAAAATATTATGCATACTAAAATGTCACATTTTTTTATCGAATTATATATTCAAATTTTAATCGAATAATTTAAATATTTAAAATATACAGTGACGTAAGACTTCACCCCCACATTCAGGATGTTCTTATATTTAACTATTTAAATAACGATTCGCGGTTTATGTTTCCTGATTCAACTGCTACCTTTTGAAAACTATAAGGTTTATGTGTCGCCTTAAAACATTCCAATGTAAAAATTATCAATTAACAAATGAAGCCGTTATTCCTTCCCGTAAATATTCCGAGTTTTACTCGGCGGTTGAACATACATATATAGTTTTTTTTAACATTTTTGTTCATATTATAATATGTACGCACATGTTTTCTTAAATAATATTCGGATCCCCTGCGCAGGACGAGTCTTATATATATCGCCTGTAACATTGCATCGTGCAGAATATAGAAATCTAGGTCCGCCTTAGTCCGCAGACGGAAGCCTGTTGTCTCTCTGCTTTGCGGGATCCTGTCAAAATGCTTTTAGCTGCAGATTAAGTCTTCTTCCGCGCTAGTATGTATTCATCTCCCTGTCGTTGTAGCTCTTCCTAGGACCCGAGTATTTGACACTGATTGGAAGTGACATGGGAGAACTTTATTCCATAATGGTTCATGTTTTTTCTCGGCCTATTTTCTTCCGCTGCCCCCCCACCACGTGTGTGTAGCGAGCTCTTCTTGTCATGTATTTTATGAGTGAGAGTCTATAATATAGCCCACTGCAAATTACTTGTGTATTTGTATCTATGTTTACATAATATCTTTCATGAACAAGAACAGCTTTCTGGTTGACAAATGGCTGCACGAATAATGGCAATGGACTTTTTGTACTTGATTGTTCACTTTCGTCCTATAATACATATCAGTAGTGGTGCTCCGATGGTATTTCATTATTGGAATTTGGTTATTAATAAAACACGGAGGCCATTCTAACATGATCACTATATACAATGTAAGAGTATACCAATTATTTGGTAATGTATGGGTGTTTTCAAGCAGGGGAGTTGTTGGGCTCGCACGACCTTGCTTTCAATTTGAAGTGCCTCTATTTTAGGGTAAAATATTGACATTTATAAGCAAAACATGTATAGGCCTACATTATTTTTTGTATGCCTATTCGAGAAAAAGACAATACATTTTTTAAAATATGGCTTTTGAGAAATCGGAAAAATAAAATTAATTACTTTTCGGAAAAAGGACAAATAGTACAATAATTTAATATGCAATTTGTGGAAAGAGGGCAACTATTTAATATTTATATATTTTAAAACTTTTTAAAGGACTCTTACTTAAAATAACAAATTCAATTTATTCTATAAATAATATTTAATATTGATTGCCTTATTCATTAATCATATTTAACTTATGTAATGTCCTACTTTCTTTTTTTAATTGCAGATTGATATTTCCAATACCACAATTTCATGTTATATGTTGACTAAAAAGCAATTGAATTTATTAACAAAATTATAATGAAAGTAAATTCTGAAAGTAAATAATGAAAGTAAAAATATGTGTCCTTATAAGAACAATTTAGAATATTAATTCAGTCTAAAGATTAGTTTAAAATTAGAATTATTATAAGATTAAGAAATAAAGTCTTATTTTTTCAACCTTTCCATATTTCAAACTTCTATTCAGCATTTCTAACATTGATTACAACTCAATAAGTAGTCGGTTCTAACTTCCTATACAACTCATCCTGTGGGCTGTCTCTTAATAAAATATACCTTTTAAAGTGTCCTTAAAATTGAAAAAGAATCTCATTGAAACTTTTCTTAGGGGGCATCCTTGAAATGCTATGGCCTTCGTCAAATTAATTTTATTAGTAATATGTTTTTAAAATTAATTTAATCTATATACTTAATTTAGTATTTTCATTCATGCTAAGCACATACAGTAATCACTAAACCTTGTCCATAATACTATAATAAAACATATAGGTATTTTTTAATAAATCAATTTGACCAATGGTATAAAGATCTTAGTATTTTTTAATAAATCTAATGTGTCCTTTTGTTTGTATTACCTATATTACTCTATATCATATAGATATTCTTTTTTAAATATAAATAAAAAGTTTAATTGAAAAATTTGTGTATCAATAACAAAATAAATGACAACATTTCTGACATTACATTTTTTATGATTGAGACTTAGCAAAGTATATTTGTCTTATATCTTAATTATAATGTACACGATATCTAACACTTTATCGAGATTGTGTGCATCAACTTTAAAGAAAGACAGAAAAGAAGCAATAAATGCAATTCAAATACAAATGTATACTTACAAACAAGTTTTGTTTATAATATTTTTGAAAATTGAATATATTTATTCATAAACTCTGCATATGACTAATACTCAGGGGGTATCTGTGTTATCTCCAGTTCAGTTATTGTCTCAAGTCTCCTGACCATCATGGTTACTATTTATGAGTCACGACATATTTTTCTTTTCAGTGTATCAAGGAAGCCATGTATTCAATGGTTATCTATAGCCAATCTTGTGTATTGTGCGATACACCAGGCTCTCCTGAATACTGCGGTTAAAGATTAATTGATTGATTAGTTGGATTGATGACAGCAGGATTTTGATTACATTCTCTACTTCTTGAGGTATATTCTACTCTCACAAAACAAACTCGACACACTGCTCTCCCACTCCCCTCTTTTGTGTGGCCCGTTTGGTCGGTGGGCCGATGGTTGACTTGGTCGAGATTTATTGGGCCTCTAGTCGTCGTCGCGTTGACTTCGTTGATATAATAGCGAAAATATTGTGGCGGCTGATCTCTTCGAGATATCATTTCCGTACCCCGGTATTGTTCGGAGGTTGGCGGCCTCGCGAGGGGTTCTTTGTTGCTCGATCGGAATGGAATCCTTGCCTTTGGCTTTTACTCCTGTCAGTGAGCTGTGGAATATCTCGCCGGTATGATCTTTTTTGGCAACTTGCATGAGTGAAAACGGCTTCTTCGCACAACCGCGCGGGGTAGGCTTGATTGGTGTGTTTCTGAGTAAAGTTGACTATAATATGGGACGCGCTGGTGGGTCTAAAATTTATGTGATAGTTTTATACGATGATTTAATTGTTGTTCAGATTTTTTCAGATTCCTTTTTTGCAAAAAATAGAAGGTCTGAAAGTAAGATTTAAAGAAAATTTGAAAATTGTTTTAATATGAAGTATTATTATTAATATATATATATATTCATATATTCATATTATTTAGGCTCTTGTGTTTTTGTTATCAAAATCACTGATGTAATAATACATTTTAATTATATAGATGGGTTGGGTAAAATTTAAAGGCATCTTGCAAAAACCATTGCAGCTTATTTGGTCTTTAGCTGTTATATTTAAAAATAAGTTTATCTCTTTTATTTCTTAGTAAATTACCTTCGCCCCTACATTGTTATGCTTGGAGAAGTTATTTTTACGAGTAGTTTAATATATCGAGTGTGTCAATTGATTCTATGAACCTTTTATTTTTTTTAAATAGTATGTTTTTTTTCTTTCTATATACTGATTATTTTTAATAGTAAATCGACTCCCTTAAAATTACTTAAATAGTATATATCCTATCTTAAATAATATAGACAAACTATCTTTTAGATTATTTTCTTACATTGTTACTTATGTTTTTCGTTCTTTTAAAATAAAACATAAGCTGTGTGTTATTTTAAACTCAAAACAACCGTTACTTACATTACCTTTTTTACTCTATTTTTCTGGTCTCTGTACTGTGTACTGTATATTATATTCCCAGTGAGCATTCACTGGATTATTGTTGGATCAGTTAATTCCCTTCGTTGGCAAACCTTTTAACCCGCCCACTCACGCCTCCCTCCTTTTTCCCAACATTACTGAAAAGCATTTGTGAATTCAACCAGAATAAAGGTGTTAAATATGGGAAAGATAATATTTTTTATAGTCATTTTATTATAGTATATAGCATTATGTTATATTTCCACATTTGCATATGCGTCTTGTCGATTCGATGTTTTAATTCTGAATATATATTGTTCAATTTAATCACACTTCAGACTAATTAATGTATGTACACTAGTAATTAGTTTATTTTCACACATCTGAAAAGAATTGAAATATAATACTTCAAGAATAATTAGATACAAGTATACTTGAGAAACACCTGTACAGGATTTATGCTAAGGGGAACTGTATTTTTGTTTATAAATAACATAAAATTGAATATTTTTTAATCCTCCGTATATCATTATCCAGACTTCACATAATGTATAACCTGTTTTAATTTCTCTTTTATATTTCTATTTAGTTAAAATGTTTATTCATATGTAATATGGTTTATTTTCATGGTTTTAATATTTTATTTTATATGCAGGGATGGATACAGGAGGGGTGTCTGGGGTATACACCCCCTTGCTACATTTTTAGTGCACTTTTTATTATTGAAAAATGCTTCTTTTCATTAAATAGTGCCCTTTTTCTTATAAAACTTCCCTTATTTATTACCATACTCGAACTCTCCATTTCTTTCTTTAATAAAATGTAAATGTGCCATTTCTTTGTTATAAATATGGATATACTTTTGGATACATGGATATATGTATATACTTTTCCTTCTCAGGGCTGATGTGCTCTTTTCATTATGAATATAGTGATGTGCCTTTCATTCTCAATGTTTTGGTACCTTTTTCCTTCTTAATAAATATCGATTTTCTATTTTCATTATCAATATTGATATGTCTTTTCCTTCTCAGTATTAATGGGCCCTTTTTCTTCTAAATTCTGATCGATGTGTCTTTTTTATCTCCATATTGATTTGCTCTTTTCCTTAATCTCAATACCAATCAATGCCCCTCAACTTCTCAATCTTGATGTGCTCTTTTCGTTCTCACTTCTGTTCTGCCCCTTTCTTCTAAATCTTGATGTTCTCTTTTCCTTCTCCATGTTGATGGGTCTTTTTTTCTTCTTAATATTGACGTTTCTCGTTTTTTCAATACTGATTTACTATTTTCCTTCTCAATATTGGGCTGACCTTTTCTATCTAAGTATTTAATGGGCCCTCTTTCTTCTCAATATGTTTGAGACCATTCCCTTCTCAATACTCATGTGCCTTATTTCTTTTCAATATTGCTGGACTCTTTTACTTCTCAATGTTGATGCTAGGGGCCATTCTCGTCTCAATACTGATGGACTCTTTTCATTCTAGATTAATACAGATTTGCCTTTTTCCTTATCAATATAAAAGAAATTCTCTTTTTGAAACATGTTCTGTTTGATATTTATATTTACCTTCTCGATACATATATGTGTGCCTTTTTCAATAAGAATATATTTCTGAATATAGAAATTTTATTTTATTTTTTAATAGTAATCACACCAATGTTTTTCTCTTTTCTGTTTTAAATAGAATTAAAACACAGAACATATATAATAAAAAACACATATTTACACTACCCTATAGCTATCTATTTATTCTGACAATTATAACGAAAATTGATCATAGCTCTATATGCAAAAACATACTTTATACGGATATTGCAAAATAGTTTCCTACATGCGTAAAATAGATCATATTTTTGGAAGGCTCGGCCCCTGAAGATCCCTTTTGGTTACTCTGCACATAAACCTCGACAGGAACCAATACATAGCCCAAAATCCATTGTGGAAAATTTTGTATGGTGTACAGCACACCTGTATTCCCTTTTTTATAGCGCCTCCCGTCTTCCAATATTTCGTGAATTTTGGTCAATTGCTTATTTTATACTTTAAAATTTTACAATAGTGTATAATTTATTACTAAATAATATTTAAATAAAATGTAATTGTTAATCTCCTCTTCTGGTTCTTTAGATTGCGCCGTGTGTGGTTTCTTGTATTAATTTAAGCACATTTAATGTGTCACTGCGGAACAACGGTTTTCGGGAACAATGTAATCATAATATGCATTTAGAGTACAGTTGAGTTCGCTTAATCGGGATTCCTGGGAACCTTCAAATGTATTTTAAAAATAGTCCGAATTAATCCATTTTTATAGGCAATTCTGGGAAATCCGACTAATATCCAGTTTAGACAATCCGGATTATAAGAATAATTTATTTTGATGTATATACGAAAATAAAACAGAATTTTACGATTTATACGGATTAAACAACTATCATGTTTAAGCGAACTCAACTATATACATTGGTTATTTATGTTTTCAGTTTGATTTTGTTCTGTTTAAAGACTGTTGAATTGTTAAATTTGTTTTATAATTGTTTAAAAAAATCTTAATTGGTTATGCTATATGTATACTGTATGTATTCATTAAGTATTATTTCATATTTCTTAAGATTTTATATATAACATATACTGTTCAGTACATCATAATCACACTTATTTACTAAAAAGAGATAATGTAACAATAATAAATTTAAATGAGAGTTTATATGAACAATTCAATAAGTTAATCGTATGCAAATACTTTAGTAATGTGTGAATTTGATAATGATGGTAACCTTACATATGTTATAAAAAGTTAATATTTTAAATCCATATTTTTCAAATTATTTTTCAAGAAAGAACGCACAACATGTTTTCATAACAACATGCAAAGGCTAGTATAGGATGTTAGAAACCTTTTAGATGTTATGGACCGTATTCCAAACAACGATAAAAGGAACCTGAACAAAATATTCAAGAGAAGGATATATTACCAATTGAAAAAAATTAAAATGGTAGAATTTTTAGAATATGTAGAACCTCAATCTGAATGCATTACAACTCCTTGCGATTGGTTTCAGAATGGCGACATAATTCATTTTCTATAATTAAGATTTTTATTTTAGGATATAGGTATTAAATATGGTAATTTAAAATTAAAAGTTTTCAAATTTTGTTATATCTTATTATTTATAATTATTTGTAATCCTTTGTTTAATTTAAATTAACGATGTACTTTAACTAATTAGTAATCCTATTTAATTTCTAAAAACAAGCTCTTTAATCGTTAAATTCGAAATGTTACGTATATTAAAATAAATGAATACATTTAAAAATTATATCTCAGACAACGGTTACCTTGTTATTGAGAGTTGTCGCTATGTAAACCTGTACCTTGTCTTGTTATTTTGTTATCATATTCAGCTGCACCCGTCAGTGGTTAACACTGTAAATCGAGACACCTTCAATGCAACTCTTAGCCGTCCCCAAGAAGTCGAGAAACGCCAGCAGCCGAGTACAATGTCGGAAATACATTTCGCACAATGAAAACACACGCAAAAAATATAAGAAAGAGTATCACTTTTGTAATACTTTTAAAATTTGTTTTGTGTTGACTACTGTCACAGGTTGAGTTTATAATTTATTTAGCGAATTTATTACTGTTTTCCTAGATAATGTACAAAAAGCTGCACTATATTCTTAAACATTTATGTTTTCTGTTAATAAACAGATACTGTTAAAAAACAGAATAAGGATAGAATGCTTTCATAAGTTAGACATTGATTTTTATTTTTTTTTCTCTTAAATTACTTCTTAATTTATAAATGTAAGTGACGTCTCTTAGACAAATTTTCTGTTTTATCACTTTCATTTTAATGACATACTTTTCATGCTTCTTGTTGACCACGTTTCGAATCATAATATTGATATGTTATTCCTTTGTATTAATTTCTTTTGTTTTCTACAAATTTTATTGTAAAATAGACGTACTGTATAGTTTTGTGTGCACATCAAACTCGAAATATAATATATTTTGTTTTTATGTATGTTTATACCGTAATATCACTATATAGAAATACTTGTGACAAAGACATAATTTATCTTATAACGCTTTTGCATGTATTTTGCCAAGTCTCACAATATATAGCGTGTAGATGAAGAACGCATTAATGTCTAGTGTTACATAATAATGCTGTTTTGATTTTATTGTCAATGTATAATTTAATTAAACAAATGTCATAAATAAATCTATATTCTTCTTAGTAAAACTTGCTTAATTATTATTGTTATATCTTCAAGGATTATAGATAACACAAATCAATATTATTTATAATGCGGTCCTGTATATTAATTATATATTTTTTCTAATAATGAAATCACTACTGGGAGATTTCTTAACATAATTAATGTTCTGAAGTCATAAAATATATCCAATTAATTTTTAATGGATTTGGTCATATTTTAACGCATTAATATATTTTTTAAATTTCTTATGGCTGATATAATCCATAATGTAGTATTTCACTAGGTATGAAAGAGGTACCCAAAAATCCCCTTCTCTCATAAGAAGTGGTGGATTCTCCCCCTCTGGGGAGAGGGGCCAGAGGATTTATCTAGTGATATATATATTGGAGACTACGAAATCAACAACATTGTATTTAACTTTAAATGTTGTAAATGCATTTCTAAATGGACTCACTGTGTAAGTTTTTTTTTATTGTAAGCTAATTCGTCCTTTTATCTGATCATACCATCACATTTTTAGAAATTCGCTGAAATAAGTATAATTAGTAAGCAATACCAAATATGTATAATAAACAATAGAAATATGAGGGGGGAAGTAATTGCTATAGTATTAAATCATTACTTGAAATAATTGATTCATATCGCAATGAATATAATTGTACAAAAATTAAACAAATATTCCAAAATGACGCTGTGACAAAATGGAACCAGAACGCTTTAAATTTTATTTTTTGAACAATGTTATTTGATTTACCACATTTTGTTAGAGTTCTTTATATATCTACAAATATATAATCTATTCTTACTAAGCTTGATATAGGCTACGTATTTTTAGGCTATTATAGTTTGCTTTATAGTATATATTTATATATACACATGATGCCATTACTTACATAACATATTTAATTTTTTTCTTTGGTTGCGTACACTGACTCCACAATCTGCATTTTTTAAGAAATTGAATTATTTGTTGTATACACAGTGGAATAATCTGTACGTATAATACACTGCACTGTTTATGACAATCATACTAAATGGCTAGAATGAAATATTTTGATATTATGATACTAAAAATATTATTTTATGGTTTCTTTTTTTGAACACAATTATATATAAGAACTTCATGTAATCAAAAATACAGCTGTATGTGTGGCTAGAACAAGAGTGATTGATGAGTAACAAATAATAAAATGATGCATATCTAGTAATAAAATATCACAGTAACTCACGAAAATTTTTTATATATATTTCAAGTGTAATATTTCAATTTATAAAGATTAAGTAATACTATGATTACTTTTTAAGCTTTCTGTATTAAATTTAAAAATAATGTGTATGTTGAGTTAAAAATGAGTTAAAAATTGTGTCAAACTATATAACAATATTAACATTAACACATGATAAAATATGACAAAGCAGATGTTACTGTGACAAAAGTTGACCCCTGCAAAGTTTTATGTGAACATTTAGGACTGTATGTTAAAAATATTTGTTTGTAAAAGATCTAGCAATCATAAAAAGTTCCGTTTCGAAAGTGACGGGTTTTATTTTACATATAATAATGTAAACTATAGTCTGAAAACATGTTAACAGTATTGTAAAGATGATCTCGCATGCATATAATATATCATAAGTTTCCGTCGGCAATAACACAGATAGACTATATATAGTACCACTTTTAAAAATAAAAAAGTAACACATAAAAAAAGTCATATCCTTATATCCTTAAATAACTAAACAAGGAGCAATTGACAATATTTAAAGATTACTTATTAAGCAAGACGTTTGGAGAAAGATTTTGACATATCTGACCTGTTCCTTTTCCACCATATGCTGATTTTTTCAAATAATTAAAATATTTTTTAACATTATTTTTTAATTGTATTTATTTTAATAGTATTTAATTTTCCTGATAAATACTATTTTTATCAGCCGTTTTGCATTTAACTCATAACTTAACAAACGATATATAATTTTTCTACAACCCTTGACCTTACTATAACCACCCTAAAGTCGTCAAAGTGACACATATAAAATGTTCAAAAAATGACCTAATTCCGAGATTCTAATGATTTATTTTTCCATATTTAAATTTTTATATTGGTCGTAAAAGTTATTCATAGTTGTACTTTTTGTAAAACAAATCTATTAGACCTCCATAACTTTCCGGCCTTCAAGAGATTTGTCTTTGGTTGACTATACTCCTCATCAAAATATATATTCAACCAAAGTGACTCCCAATTATATCACTACTATTTTCGTACTACGTCAAACATTGAAATAAAAAACTTACAATAATCCTAACTTTTTAAATTATACTACATACCGAGTCATCGACGGTCGTGCGGAAATCTGCAGAGCAACTAACTCTGCTTCATCCTTTTTAAAACTCATTGAAGAAAATTATACCTCACTCCCATCGAATAATGCATGAATTCGGGAGGGCTCTATACAAGGCCCACTCAGCATTTAATATATAGGAAGAAACTTACATTCATTTATTTATTATCAAAATCCATTGATACAAAATAGTCAGATAGTAAAAGTGGATGGTATTTATTTCAAACGTCCTCGTGAATTTAAAACTTAGATTTTCACAGGTTTGCATTTCTCAGCCGAGATATTGGATCTTACAAAATCTTAGTAAAGATCTTAGATTTCTTTGTAAGATCAGGATACATCTAGCATTTCTTAATAAGAACTGATCAAATTTAAATATCTGGGAATTCTCATTAAGATCCTATACAGTAAATTATAATAATATATTAATACACTGTACATCATATTAATAATAAAAAATGTAGTGCCTTATTGGAGATATTTTAATAAAAATAGCATACCTTTTTGTTATGAGTTTCATTATAAATAAAGTCAGGCACCTATGTAGATGATTATTAATATTATATGGAGTGTTGTAAAAAGTCTGGAAAAGGTAACTTATGTTTCTAAATCAAATATATACATCGATTGCAATATGACTTGGTCATGTGACTTGTGTTTCTTATTATAGAAATGTTAGAGACATTTTTATTGTGACCTCAAATTTCAAGATGGCGCAATATCTTCTTTCAACAAGATGGGCACAACCCCATAATGCTGTTGTTGTACGCGAATAGTTTGATGAGCATTTCCCCGATTCATGTATTAGCAGAATGGGCTGGTTCGATTGGCCTGCCGCTCACCACCAAACTTTTTCCTTTTGTGTATTTTAAAGGATTTGGTATACAGCACAAAGCCTAAAACAATTAATGAGCTCAAGCTGGCTATAACAAACAGTATTGCATCAATAAATGGAGACCGCATTCAAAACGTGTGTCATTGAGTTACTTCTCGGCTGAAAAAACTTTTGGAAAACGATGGCAGACGCTTTGAAAAGCTGGAGTAACATTATTATTAGCCAATGACATGGTTAGGACATATTTTAAGGTTATTAACCAATTTTTGTCTTTAAATTCACTGTAGGATGTTTACAAATAAATATTTTTTTAAATCAGCATTGTACCTTGTCCAGACTTTTTTACCACCTTTATTTCAACTATACATTAGGTGTGTTTAAGTTAGTTTTTTTGCACGGGTTTAGTCTTAAAACCACCTTAAAACAGAATATAGACTCGATTTATTAAAATCGTTTTACAACTTTCATAAGTTCTATAAATTAGTGTTATCTATTATTTTATATGGCAGCTATAAGACTATAAAGCACTAGGGATTGAAAAAATCTAGTTTAAGTTTGGTTTTGAATTATTATATAGTGATTGTCATTATATCACAATATTATTGAATAAATATTATTGATTTTACAATACAGTATCCATAATAACTGTTGTTAAAATTTTGTATGTACAATAATACGCTAGTAATATAAATATTAAGTCTACTAATTTTAATTAGATAAAATACATGACATAGAATGTGTTAAAACTAGGGCCATTTAAACATCTTCTGTCTTCACAGCCAGAAATTGGTAAGGCTGTTTTTCCATAAAATGTAAAAGTGGTGTTGGATTTGTGTAAATTAAAAAAGATTGGTGGTTACGCCAACTAACTATTTAAAGGAGATTGATTTATTTTTCTGTTTTCCAAGTAAAACGTTTGCTAAAGTAAGAGACATAATAATAAACTTAAAGTTGAAAAATATGATTTAGTGTAATTAAAAAAAGTAAAATTATTATATATTAAATGTGTGCATAAAAGATTTTAAAAGTTTTAAGACCGTCTTAAAACCGTGCAAAGTTTTAATTCATTAGTTTTAAAGTTAAGACTAAGACTAATACCGTGCACTAAAACAAAACTTTAACTCACTTATTATAATATTCTAATTCACCTTTGTATCACAATAGATATATATTTACATTATATAATTTTATTATAAAAATATATATCTATTGTGATACAAAGGTGGATTTATTTAAAATTCAAAAATTACTATTATACATTTTCAAATATAATAAAAGTATTCATTGTTGCAATATCGCAGTATTTTTCTGGTATAATTTTAATAACGTTTTTTATTAATGCATCCATCAATACTGAATTAAGTTATGTATTAATTGATGCAATATTATTTATTCAATGATGCAGTTTTGTAAAATATACAAAATAAAGCTGCACCAAAAGTTTGTTATTGATATATTTTACATTTTTGATGCATTATTTGGTGCACTCCAGGTTTTCAATGTAGAATACTGCGGTAACATATGCATAATATTTATATTTATATATTTTAAGATTTACCAAGATCTTACAAAAATAACAATATATTGGTAAGAAATGTAAAACATGGCAGACTTCGAAGATCTTAAAGCCCCAATCCAAATTTAACAATGATTCAAAGCTAGCTTGTAAATTTCACGTAAGATTCAAAAGTTTGAAGCTTATAATAATACCAAATTTCAGCTTAATCGGATAATAGGAAGTTTGGTTT